>WTXJ01000157.1:0-53866 GCA_022376545.1 Russula dissimulans | reverse complement strand
ATCTGTCCCTTGAGACGTCTCGACGTACCTTACTGAGGTTCCATCAGGCAAAGCGCTATCCCACAATTATAAACTTATAAGGAAACAAGCACTTCCTTGGTAGTCACTGAAAGTTCGAGGGTGATCATCACTCCACCAAACTCATGTACCTGCAGGAAGATAACACACAAGGCCCCATCACCCGGTTCATCCCTTTGAGCTCAATGAAACCCCCGAAATGCCGAAGGTACGCTGTCTGATTAAGCCTCGACGATCGTACAGTGCCATAAGTGTCCTTCTTGGGATCAATTGAACATGTAGGATACAATAGAGCAAACATCAAGAGAAGGTGGCGCCTGAACTCTGTGACAATATGACAAAAGATCAAGCTTCAAAAGGTTCCGTGTTTCACGGTCATCACACGTGTATTCCGAGTTGAAGCTTCCATCGTGCCATGGCCTTGAGTTTTTCTCCTGCCGTGGTGTTGCCGATGGGATATTTCAGGGCTGACATCTGTCGGCAAGGAGACAAGGTCCGTCCGATCATCTTTGTACACATAATCTTACTCTACGCGGGAGGGCGCCTCGTATCGCTTTCGAAAACGCCGGGCTTGGCCCGCGGAGGCCTTTCCTATGCGTGTCTCCCTATGTAAGCTTTGTCAAGGAACTTTTTTTCCTCCTAGTTGTGGTGAGAAAATTCCATGCTGACCCTGAGTTATCACCCCCGGACCGTCATGCATATCTCATCCTCGAGGGATTAACGTTCGTCTCCCATCGAAGATATAGGTGTTTGCGCCGTCGCACCAATCTCCCCATCTGGAAGGGAGGTTTCTTTACACGGCCCGTGTGGTTCAAACAAGACCTCTGCAGTTTTGATCCTACGCACCCCGTTAACAGATGCAAATGCTGCATCACATCCTTTATCGTCAGTGACGTCGTGTTTCTCACTCGGCCCCACAGCGATGGTCTCATCAATCAATACAAACTAATTGCAGAAGGGATTCCAGCTTGTGTTGTAAAATCCTCCACAGCGCCAATATCCATTGCTGAAACATCGAACGACCCCTCACCTCGAGTAGCATTTGTGGTGATTCCGTCTCCGAGTCTCAGCCGACTGGGGTTTAGGAAGCGAAAGCTTGACTTACACGATCCCTGCGTTGGTTTGGTCCAGACCAGCACGGATCGCCAGCAAGCTCCCGCTTCGCATCGTCTACGTCACGGTGCTGATGTGGCGGCTTCGCGGCCAGGCCCATAACCGTGGATCGGCGACGTACAATGGGGATACGAGGTCGGGACCCATGCAACTCATGCTTCCATTCGCTCGTGATCGTTGTAATTTTTCTGTCGAAGCGAAATGAGGGAAGAGAATAGTGTTCTATATCGCGTCATGCAAGCGCGCTGTGAGTGCTTCGCACATCACAACCTCAATGGCCCCGACTATATGGGGACCGTCGCCGATACGTAGACTGACCTCCAAACAGTTACCCATATCAGAAATTACTGTATGACCGGATGCAATTCCTTTTGCTCGTCACCATATCATCTGATGGTGGCAGAAACACTGTGTCCGAGTGACTTAGTCGAATATGTCAACATTTCTTTGAGCACCTCATGGGTGTTAGTTTAGTTTGGTGGGTTTGGAAAACGCATACAACGCAAATCTATGAAATGATTCCTGTGTTCTGATTGACACCGTGAGGCGAAGAGGCATTAATCAATCTACCCATTCAACGTTCAGGTAAGTCGTAAGTCAAACTTGGCTTTAGGATCGCACTTTCCACCTCCGAATGAAGATCCGTCCGGTCCAGGCTAAGTCTTAACAGAACGCCGCACCTATTAATATTATTTCTCCCCTGCGCGTGTTGGTAGCAGGAGACCCCGGGACAGCCCCAGTAACCCCGTGGGGGAAAATATGATCGGGTGTTTTGCGCAGCACCTGAACTCGTGTGATACGTGCGGTCGATGGCGCTTTGGTAGGCCATGTCCCTCATACTGATGATAGCCCGAGCGCCGTAACGGGCAGCAACTCGAGGACCCGCCAGCCAGAGGCTTTCACAATGTCCAATCGGTCATGCACGAGCCTCACACTTCTCCAGAAGACCGGAGCCGGAGAGGCTCGGTTGTAGCGGGAATCGAAGTCGCTGGAGCCCAAGGATTGCTGTGACAAGATCGGGATCTGCCTGCATCAATGGCATGGTATGGGTGACGATGGAAAGGTAGACGGATGTATGATGGTCTCGGACTCCACAGGAATCACAGTGACACCGGCAGCTTGCGGTAACCACACGATCCTGAATCGACTCCAAGGGCCTCGAGATCTCTCGGATCCCAATTTTAATTCAAAAGTATGAATGGGATCATCCAACGCCTGGAAGTGCTGTTCCTCGTTTCGTTCAGACCGAGCCTCCATCGACGTCTGCACAACGATGTCAGAATCAGCGAGGTTGCTATGGGGTTAAGTAAGTGCACTGGAATGACTTCCCGGCAAACCAGACCTCGCGGATATCGGTCCTCTCCATTTTGCACTCTGATAATCATGTGCAGGTTCTGCCAACCCGGGCCGTTGATTTTATAGAATCACACCAACGAGCAAACGGCATCCTGCACAGTACATCATTTTCAGAAACTCGAAAGTTTAATGCAACAGGGTACAACACGCCAATACAGACCACTTTGACCGTGAGGTCCACTGAAAAGGGTTGCTTGAACCATTTCCTTTGTTTCCACACCTCACGAAGTCGTCGTCACGCTCTGTACATTTTATCAGCAAAGGGAACTTATGATTTCCTTGCGGAAGTAGTACTATTAGCCTACGCTGCAACCAAGCTGAGAAGGAATTAAGTACTATTCACACGGGCTTTGTGAATCATACTGACCATGCGTGGGTAGTCTCTAGTCTTAGTGTTCCCTATGAACATACAATTTCCTATCAGAAATCCCTAGCTACCAGTGAGCCTGAGGCCAGGTGAACCCAAGCGAACATCGGAACCAAGAAAGGCGGGCGCACTCACTACATGGGCGTTTAGATAGTAAGCAATCGCCACTTGACGTATTTTGGGGTTCTTTCCTTTTTCTCGAAAAGGCGTCACGTCTGATCGCAATATGTTCCCGACGTCCGGCCGCGAGGGCGTTCCTGAGATACCATAACAAGCTGAGATCATATGAACAGACCTGGAAGCTGGTGCACGTATATCGCGTTAAGCTGATTTCCAGAGCTACAGAAGCACAATACGAAGGTGCGCCATATATAGCATGACGGTGTCACGGTGAAGCAATTGATATCAATGTCGGGTGCAGGGTTCCAAGTGGTCTTCTTTCAGTAGTCCCCGCCCAGCAAAGGGCTATGAGAACGCTCAAGTTGGGATGCAGAGAGAGAATCCCGTTAGGGAGGTGACGACTCTGGACATCATATTGGTGGCTGAATCAACAGCTGCAAAAGCTCTTGATCAGGGCAAGAATCCCGTGATAACTTAAAGTGTTGCATGAGGGTTGAAGGTTATCCTGGTTATACTAATGAAACCAGCTGCCAGTGTGTTAGAACGTTGCTGAACTGAAACGCAATGTGAAAAGGTCAACTAGAGCGCGCATGCAGAAGCGGTGATTCGACGGGTTTCGCAGTGCGATGCGCAGATGCACAAGCATAGCAATTCGACACCAATGAGGGCGTCTAATGCCACTGAGAAAAGGTTAGAGACACATCGACTACGGAAATAGCCACAGCACGGCACCAAGGACTCGCCAGAAGCGATTATTTGAAACAAGCGCCTTGCATTGATAAATGCTGCCATCTATGGCTTATAGAGAACTACCCATAGTTTGTACCCGGTACTGGCAGACTCGGACATGGCGCTAAAGGGATGTGTGCCCAGAAACACCGGATCCATTTGCGCAGTGATGTTTACCAATTAGTACAATTACAGCACATCAGTGGGAAAATGGGAAGAATGACAAACGAGGCGTAAAGCGTGATGATCGATGATGATGATCTGCAAATGCCATTGACTTTTCCAACCTTTGACAGGAGTGTCCGACTTACATCCCATGGGCAGCCACATCGATGGCTCCGAGTCGTGCGAGTTCAGATCATGCCAGTGCATGTTGTAACTCAAGATGTCAGTACATGCCTTTCTCGCTTATCTCCGCCAAGCGCTCTGCGCGCGCCAAATGGGTTAACCGCTGATCATGAAGAAGCCCGGCGGCTCGGACGACCCAGCATGGCAGGTCAGGCCCGTCAACGTCAACAACTGACTGAGTTGGGAGATGCCTGGTATGGTCACGGGTAATGGTCTCTCGCTGTACCAACCACGAGGCAGACTCCTGGCAGGAATAGTCAAACCTGCGAGCAAGTTAGGAAGGTGTTCAAGTAATACTGATGAACATAGATATTGAGATCGTGAATCATACCGGCTGATACTCGACCATGTAAGAACTTCGCATTTGCGTCCGTTGGCTTACATCTTCTGCTTTCGCGCACCTCTGGCGCTCGATACGGCTTGCCATTTTCCTCGCATGCGCATTATTAGCCAACTATCCTTGGCGGCGAAGCTTTCATGCGGCTGAATAAGCAATACGCAGTTCTCTGCGCTGAATAGCTCATCCCTTCGCCTATTCCCACGTGATATGGCACTGTACAGCAGTCGGTGGAGAATGGTGGTACCAGGCGGACTCGGGCAGCCTGTCACTGGAAGTCGCAACATAACACGCCAAGAAAGAATCGTTACATCTGCAAGAAAGCTGGGGCCAAGGGTGAGTTACACGCGCACGTAGTATGTACAGCGTCGGTACGGAGGTGTCCGAATACTTGACGTACAACTCACCGGTGAGCCTTGGTAGTATAAGTAGCTCTGCAAAACGATGCCAAGCGAAAGGGGGGCCAGAGAATGAGAGAAGAAAACGAACAAAAACGCGTGTACCACTGCCATATTACATAAGCCTAACCTAGGGAACGCCAGTGAGTTGGCGACTGCGGTGAATTTAGACCCCGTTAAGTTTTTTAGGATGCACCGCATTCAGTTTTATGGGCATTACTGCCGTGTCTTGTCAGAGTTAGTACGGATCCGCTTCTACAAATGGACGCCTCATGCGAATTTTAGCGGCGTACTTTGGTTCTGGACGACAAAAAAGATGCACATGCTACTACAGTGGTACTAGCATCAGCAAGATGACATGTTTCTGGATCGCCTGGGAGCTCTGGGATTACTGGCGTGACTAGACCTAGTCATGCCAGTCATGCCAGAAAACTTCCAGTACTGTGCCAGGCACTCTAGCATGGCCAGCAATTCCGGTAACTGAAGTCTGGCTCTAGCAGTGCTAGCATACTCTAGTTTCGAACTTGAATCCCAGCCACCCAGGAACCACAATCTGACTCTAGGATTTCCAGTAGCTAGCGTTCTCTAGTTGTCAATGTAGCTACCTAGTAGTACAATGTTAAGACTATTCTACTATACTCTGGCTATAAATGAAGCCATTTGGGACGCCCGCACCTGCCACAGTCTCGATGATAACGCGAGTGGCAGCCAAAAACGCGAGTGGAAACTCAGTGAGGGTGGGTCAACTTTCATGATAATGAGAAAGAGCACACAGCTGCTAGCCATCTGGCATGGACCGCTCGAAGCGCCATTGCGACCTCGGAGATGGCAGTAAAACAGAGCATGATGTCAATGCTGGCCACAATAATGCGAATGGCAGCTGTCTGATGTGGTGGCCCGGACGCGCAGGCGCAGAGTGCTTTGAGGGGTCTACAACTTGAACCTGAAGCCCGATGACAATGCTGGAGAAACTTGACTGGTGGAGGACCGCGAAATCGAAACCCTCCACACCGCCGTAGCACTGCCTTCGTTAGTTCCACAAGCATCGAAGGCACGAAAGCATTTCTGAGCCTCTACCTCAGTACCCTCGGAATCCGAATCCATAAACCACGTCCTGGCCTACCGCCGCAGTTTCAGCCCCATTTTCGGTCGGCAACCTTGAATCCTGTAAACGCAGTATCTAAGTCAATTACTGTACGTTCAACACCACTTCAACCATGACACTCACCTTCCTCAATACCCCGTGCCCCCCATAGATAGTTAGGGGAAAATCGGTGTGCATCGGTGGCATTTGGTGCGCACAGGTCTCCTTAGATAACTGGGCGAGCATTGGGGAAATAGATGATGGACCTCGCACAAGTGAGGACTCTCACGCACTGTATATACCTGTAGATAGACGGGTAGTGTATTCAAATAGACTTACTTGTAGATAGCTTTATACTCTGTTCCAATAGAGTCGAACTCCCTAATGCAGTGAGGGCGCAAAAGCTGTGGCAGAAATCCTCAAGAAGTTGATAAAAGCAGTTGGCCCACAGACGGATGATAATGTTGTATTTGTCGTGAGGGCGAAAAAGGTGCGGATCAGATTCTCAAGAGGCGATAAAAGCAGTTGGTCCACAGATGGATGATAATGTTGTATTTGTCGTGAGGGCGAAAAAGGTGCGGATCAGATTCTCAAGAGGTGATAAAAGCAGTTGGTCCACAGACGGATGATAATGTTGTATTTGTCGTGAGGGCGAAAAGGGTGCGGATCAGATTCTCAAGAGGCGATAAAAGCAGTTGGTCCACAGACGGATAATAATGTTGTATTTGTTGTGAGGGCGAAAAGGGTGCGGATCAGATTCTCAAGAGGCGATAAAAGCAGTTGGTCCACAGACGGATGATAATGTTGTATTTGTCGTGAGGGCGAAGAAGGTGCGGATCAGATTCTCAAGAGGCGATAAAAGCAGTTGGTCCCCAGATGGATGATAATGTTGTATTTGTCGTGAGGGCGAAGAAGGTGCGGATCAGATTCTCAAGAGGCGATAAAAGCAGTTGGTCCACAGACGGATGATAATGTTGTGTTTGTCGGTACATTGCACAATGAGGCAGGGACATCAGGTACCAGAGAACCTTCATCTCAAGAAGGGGAATGTCATGGTATAGCCTTTTGAGCTGGTTCAAAAATGCGTTCATCTTACCAATGTATTATAACAGTGAATATAAACCTGGCAAGGTGAGAGTCCGAGTCTGGAGGAAATGAGACTGAAAGCTCAACGGCAAGCCTGAGGGTCAGCGTTCATTGGCCACCACCCCCCACCGAGACGTGCGCAGGGAGGCAAGAGAGAGGTTGAAACACGTGCCTGTTTGATGTCCAGGTTGGAGGGAGACGCAGCGAGCCGCTCTGGGCCACTTGGATGGACAGGTCGGTGAAGCAGGGGAACTGGTCCTTTAGCTTGAACGACATGTCTTTCGCCCTGGATATTCGGATCTGGTCCTTCAGGGGCCTGAACAGTGCGCAGGGGATGTGGACGTGGAAATGAGAGGCGTAGACAAACTCGAAGAGGTCGGCGTGGAGTGTTGTCGTGTACCAGAGGTGGAGCTCTTCGAGAGAGGCGAGTTCATCTGCACGTGGAATGCTGCAGGTGAGGGAACCGCAATCAAGGGATTTAACAAGAGCGCACCTTTAGTCTGAAGGCTCTGGCCTGGGTGATATTTAGCTGGATGTGCAGTGTCTGTTGAGAAGCCTCGATAGATGCCCTCATTTCACCCTTCTCTGTTTCAAGGTCCCAGAGCTTCTCCTCTAGGCAGTCGAGTTTCGCGTTCACCTCCATGACTTCAGCACAAAATTCATCCAGGGCCGCACTGCCCACATGCATCAGTAGTTGTCCTGCTTCTAGCAGTAGCAAAAGCATGACGACCTCCTTGTTCTGCAAGAGTCACCTTGAGCTCGCTCAGATATCCCCTGGTCGCAACTTTTTGATTTCGGTAGCGATGCTCTGCTCCTGCTCAAATTCTCTGATGACTTGTGCCTGCTCTTCTCGCAACAAGGGCAAAAGCTTCTCTGCCTGGTGAACTATGCTCTCCAGGGTACGGGCATCTCATCTGACAGTCAGATCGAGCGGTGGAGAATACTATAGGATGTTCTCACCTGCTAGAGTTCCCCAAAACCCTGGTCGGCAATGGAATAGAGTTGTTCTACCCACTGCAACCTCCATTCATACCACCGCGATCTCGCTGTCGCATGGTTATTGGCCTTGATAAGTTCGAGTTGTTGCTAAAGACAAAGACATCAGTCCTTACGCCCTGGTCTGAAATGATAGAAGGCATACCAGCAATGTGGCTTGCATCTGCCCATCCGCCATCGAGTATTCCAGAACAGCCCGTGAGTGAGTCCGAGTGACCTTTGTGGCCTCTGCTTCTGCTTGGCGGTACATTTCCTTGCTATGTTCGATCTATCATCTCTATAGGTCAGTCGCAACATGAGAATATAGTTCAAGTTGTGGTGCATCAACAGCCATTTCAATGACGTAATCCGCTGATGTGTTCTCTGTCATTTGGACACTGGCAGAGGCGCGTCGTTGCGCAGACAGTTGGGATGGGAGGATTGAGCACTGGGGTGTGGAGAGTTTGTCCATGAAGTGGATACCAGTGAGTTGGATATTGAAAATTTGCTCAATAGATATGGGAGGCTAATGTGAAGAAGCATATCAAGGTCAGTTGGTTGATAGAGTACTACAAGAAGTGCTCTCACGCCTTCATCTTCTTCTGCAATGTTGAATGGCGATATATGAGTGCCTTTAATGTTTGATGGCCCTGGCAATCAACAGCCACTGGCAACTGGTTCTCATTGATCTCAATCATGGACACAATTTCAAATCCTTGCTTTCTTTCTTAGCCACGGGAATGGCGAGCGTACTAACTTACTGTACTAGTGGTATGTTCCTGGAGGTCTGGCGCTCAGCACTCAGCCTTTGTACAGTGTGCCACGAATGTTATGCTCCTGCAGGGTGCAAGGGCCAGATGTTGGCAAGTTGGTTCAGTGTTTGCTCAAGCAAGCACTAGTTCGTTCGATGGGGGGGCTGGTCTCCTGTACTCAGCGAGCACTCTTGTAAGAGGCTGGTCCTAATGCAAGTAAATGCGGTGTGTGTAGAAGTCTAAGTTGACCACTGAAACAGTGTCCCTCTGCAGAGTGGTTTCTACCATGAGTTCTAAGTCGTTCTGGTAAGTTCTGTGACAAAAGATAAGTTGCTTCCCTGCTGATAAGAGAGTTCCTTGGTTCCTTGAGACGTTCTTGAAGAAGTCAAACAGAGGTCTTCCCTCTTGGAAGCTACTGAGCACAAGAATGCAAGATTCAAGTTAAATCAGGCTTAAGGCCCAATAGTCTACTTACAAGGGTTAATATAGGGAGAGGCCATCAAGGCTTGGTAAGGGGCGAGTAATCAGTCTTTGTAAGTAGTGAGTCAGAGAACAATAAGCAAGGTGAGGGATGAGTCAGACAATAGGGAAGGGGATTAGTGAGCACAATAAGGGTGATGAGTAATGCGGGAATGATCAGTAAGCTTATGGGAGTAAGTAGTAAGCGTAGTGAGTCATGCGAGAATATCATCAGTAAGCAAGCCAGAAGATCACTAATCACAGCCAAAGTTCGTAAAAGGGGGTGAGTCAGAGCAGAGATGAGTCAAGTAAGTATAGTAAGCACAGTCCGAGTCAACAAGACAGAAAAAAAGGTAGTCCATGGGGCAGATCATAGCAACGAAACACACTGGCATATAGATAGTTCTGAATGCAATGGTTGGATAATCATATTCGCTGAATCATGCCACCATCACATTGTAGACTCCCTTGCATCCATCCAAACTGCCGATCAACTTTCAAGTCTCAATATGGGCATACTAGACACATCCGCATGGCACATCTCAATACCCACCAGTACAGGAATTGATTCACTATGGCCCGGGAGTATGAAGATGGACATGTTGGGAACAACGCACCGCCGACTGCTGGCACCCCCCACCTTCGCCATTTCCCATGAAGAAAGAACACCCTCACTTGACAGGTATGTCTCAACTGACTTTTACATGCTCTGAACGATGAACTGTTTATCAGCACTTCCATGCGATTTGGATGGAAACGTCCTCCTTCCAGGCGCACCACCACCTCCCAGAACAAGGCCAGAACCAGGGGACTGGGCGCCCTTTGATAGTGAAGTACAGTTCAGAATTGCAGACATATTTTCTCGTCGTGTAGAGATTTCAGCATCCAACAATGACAAGATCCTTGAAGTGTGGGGGGAATCTATCTGTTGTTACGACGATCATCCACCATTTAATAATCATGAGGAGATGCACACAAAAATAGATGTGTCTAAGCTGGGGGATGTTCCCTGGCAGTGCATGGTCACTAACATCCCAGAAAATGTTGATGAGAGCACGCCCTGGATGCAGACTGGCTACGAAATCTGGTACTGCAATCCTGAGGCTGTGGTCTCCAATATGCTAGATAATCCAGATTTCGATGGACAATTTGACACACGTGTGTACATTCAGTTGGATGAGGATAAACAGTGTCGATGGAGCAATATAATGTCTGGAAACATTGCCTGGCATCGGAGCGTAAGCAGAATGATCTTGCTATCCTTGACAATCCATTGATAACGAAGTTCAACTCTATCATAGGATGAGATTATGGAAACTGTTCCAGATGTGAAGGGCACAATGTACTGCCCAATTATTCTTGGTAGCGATAAGACAACAGTTTCGGTTGCAACTGGGAATGTCGAATATCACCCAGTGTATTTGTCAATCGGCAATCCTCACAATGCAGTCAGATCTGCCCATCGGAACACAGTTATCCCAATTGCTTTCCTTGCTATTCCAAAGAGTGAGTTGTGATACTAGGTGCTACTATCTTGAAGATTATCAGACACTTCAGGTGATCAACACTATCAAGATAGCCCAGGATTTCGTGTCTTCAAGCGACAATTATATCACGTGTTATGGACTTACCTCGATCTACAGGGCAAGCCACACCTCCTGGTCCCGGAACTCATTCCCTCTCCACCCGATCCACACCCATTCCCATTCCCAAACACGCCTGTATGCACTGGGCCTTCTGCAAGAAGTCTGGATGCCAGTGGCATGCCTAGGCTCACTATTGTTCTGATGTGTGGTACCTTTGTTCTGACGTTCTGTGGGACTTACTGTGGCCTAATACTGATATGTTTACTGATCCAATGATTGGATGCTTACTGATCGAATGACTGACTGTTCCCATGCTATTGTTCCAAAGTCCAAAAACGCACTCTATGATATCATAGCTTACTGATGGCTTACTGATATTTAGGAGGAGCTGACAGGCCTGAGAAGATTGCTTATTGATCGTACTTACTACTTACAAATCCCTAAGTAGTAGACTTGTATTTAAACCCTTCAGCAGTTGTAGAGTCGAGCCAAGCTCGACTTAATCATACATTGGTCTTGCTGACTACCATCTCACCTATTGGAGTGACCCCTCTCATCGGCTAAACTAACTCTTGCTCCCCTTGGATAACTTCCAAGGATCCTCGAAGCTTAGTGATTGAGCTATATCAATCAGCACTCCAGAACAGGTGAGACGCTACTGTGAACTCTATCAAGAGTTGAGCGTCAGCGATTCTTGACATAAGTCGAGCTTTAAATAGCCAGTCAAGACGAAGGCTCTGCGAGAAAAACTCCAGGGGAAACAGAAGGAGGAGCTTCGAGACTCAATAGTTGTAAGCTTCCCAGAGGACCCCGAAGAAGCAGCAGACTTCCAGAACAGGGGAGCAGACAACCTACCCCTAGAACTCAGAGGAATTGCCCTTTGGTCGATAAGACAGGACTTCGCCCAATCATCCTACACCATCCTAGGAATAGGAGAAGTTTGGGTGCCAGTGGAATACATCAACAACCAGTGGTATTACACTTACTGGAGTCCGGAGGAAAGAACATTTTGGACGACCAAAAGGGATCTCATCGAAAACCCGAATAAACAAGGTTTGGGGACATTAGCTGAACCCTACCAGACTGAAGAAGCCAGAAAAAGAGATACTTCTTCAGAAGAAGACACGAACACTGACAAATGGTCAGAGTCTTCAAGAGAAAGAACTCCAATACTGCAAAGACACGGAGTGGACAGAAGTGAATACAGTCTTCACGTCGAAACACAGCTGCTGCCAGAAGTAGAGACCATCACTAGGCAACTAAAAACAATCGATATCAGCCCACAATGAAGGTTGAACGAAGCCATCGATCAACTCATAATGGCCACAATGACTTCCACCGAAGAAAGAACTGCAGATGTCACCTTTCAAAGCCTACAGGAAGGATCCTCTATCCAAACCACCTTTACCCCTATCCCAGTACCAAACCCAGCGCATGGGAGTGGAGGTGGTGGAGGAGGAGGAGGAGGAGGTCCCCCAGGAGGAGGCGGTCCCCCAGCCCTCCAACCAATGGCCGCTGCGATGCAACAAGCAGCCCAAGGAGGAGGAGGATTGGATGGACACCCACCAGACATCTTCGATGGAAACAGGAAAAACGCAGAGTCATTCATGTATGACTTCACAGTCTGGGCCTGGATCAATTCGCACAAGAGAGTAATGGCCCGACCCCTGAGCCGAGTAGCCTTGGCTATCACCTATATCAGAGGGGATAGGGTTCGAGAATGGACCAAAGCCCAGATCCGTGCTGCCAACGATAGAGTCACTGGAGGAATGAACGCGGACAATGACCAACACTGGATAAGGTTCAAAAACGACTTCATTAGCACCTGGAAGGACGACAGCCTACTTGAAGATGCTCAATTTAAACTGTCAGCATTGAGCATGAAGAAAGATATGCCCCTACACGAATACATTTCCACCTTCAATGCCCTCATCACCGAACTAGGGTGGGACAGAAACCATCAGGGGACAGTTCGAGTGTTCAGAATGGGGCTGAAATCCTGGTTAGCCACTGCAATTTTAAGAAAGGATAACTGTCCAGCAGACGACAACCTTGAAGGGTGGCAAGAGGCCGCTAGGAAAGAGGTTGTCAAAGCTAAAAGGATCAAGCAAGAAGCTGGAGGATTTGGAAGGGGCGGACTCACTGTTCAGGAGAACATGTTCCAACAATTCTTCAAGGACCACCCTATCCCAAAGAAAGCTCCCAGAGACCCAGATGCCATGGATGTAGATGTCATTGACACTAAACCCAAGGGCCGACCCCCAGGAAAGTTCCAACAGCTCACATCTGAAGAGCGAAAGAAACTCATGAGCGAAGGACGATGCTTCAGATGCAAGAAACAAGGGCACATGTCCAGGAATTGCCCAGACAGAAAGACGACACCTGGGAAGAAGCCCTCAGCCAAAGTCATGGAGGCGGAAGAAGAGGAGTCTACCGTGGAAGATGACAAAGATGAAGTAACGTCCCAAGCATCCACAAAGGTCGGATCAATCAAAGGGAAAGGAGGGCTAATGGCACATATCAATGCCTTAACCATCGAAGAAAAAGAGGAGCTGTTCGACAAACTGATTAGCGAGGGTTTTTGAGAAGTTCCAAGCTGATGGCCTGGCTTAGGAATACTAGCATGAGCAGAGAAGAACAAGAAATGTACATTAAACGACTCACTTCCATGAATGTACCATTTTCCTTTCAAACTGCTCATGCGAAGGCCGAAGAAACAGCTCTGTTGGACAGTGGAGCTACAGAAAATTTCATCAACGAAACTACCTAGAAAAGGATGAGGGTCGGAAGGCGGCCTCTAGTCAAACCAATCAAAGTCTATAACATCAATGGAACCGAGAACAAACAAGGAGAAATGACTCACTACTGTCGCCTAAGAGTCTCCTATAATGACCAAGAAGACCTCCAAGAGTTTTACATCACAGACTTAGGGAAGGACCGTCTAATCTTGGGATACCCATTCCTCCGAACCTTTAACCCAAAAGTAGATTGGAGGAAGGGGAAGCTGCTTGAAGGCACAGTCAAAATCCAAAGCAGCATGTACAAACACCTAGATCGCATGGTCACCAGGTGGCAAATCAAGGCCATTAAGAGTCTGGGCAAGCCTAAGGAAGGCAAAGCCATCTACGTCAGAAGGACGACCATATCCCAAGAGATGGCCAAACAATATCATCAGAAGGACACCATACAACTACACGAGGTACCAAAGGAATACCAGAAGTACAAGGAAGTCTTCTCTGAGGAAGCCGCCAGAAGATTTCCTCCTGACCGAAACCCAAATACCACAGTGGAATTGTTACCAGGAGCCCCAGAACAGTTAGACTGCAAAGTCTACCCCTTAACCAAACCGGAAACAGAGACACTGAAGAAGTTCCTTGCAGAAGAGCTAGAAAAGGGATTTATCGAGGAATCAGCCTCGCCTTACACCTCCCCTGTATTCTTCATAAACAAGAAGAATAGCGCCGATAAACGACTCATCATCAATTATCGAAAACTCAATCAATGGACAAAAAGGGATAATGGTCCCTTACCTCGAATCGACCGCCTTTTGCAACAAATGGAGGGGAAGGAAATCTTCTCAAAGTTCGATATCAGATGGGGGTACAATAACATTCCTATCGAAGAAGGAGACCGACAGAAAGCAGCCTTCAAAATGCCACTAGGAACGTACCAACCTAAAGTGCTGTATTTTGGAATGAAAAACGCCCCAGCTCAATGGACGCGATTGATGTGGCGCGACTTCAGGCCATGGAGGGACAAGTGGTTCGATCACATGGACACTTCAGCAGGCAGTTATATGGACGACTTCTTCATAGCCAGCAAGAAGATGCCTACAGGGAAGGAATGTTACGATCTGCCCCTCGGACTTACCACTACCCACCTCTTTTCTTTTTCTTTGCCTCTATCTCACTTGCCACTTCTTACGTCCTCGGACTACCTACCTACTCTTCCATAAAACTTCCCCGCTAGCTACCATCATTTTACCTTCGCTTAGCTATCGTGACTCATTCTGTTGCTACTGCCTTCGGTCCCTAAGTACTTGTTATTGTCTCTTCGCTTACTGCTCTGACTCGACCCAAGAGCCCTTAAGGCCATTTGCTACTATTCTTACTTACCTGACTCACCAAGCGTCCTAGACGGACGGCGACATGTATATAAACTGGTATAACTCACAGTTGGGCCTTAAGCCTGACTTAGAATCAATCTTGCAACCTTCTGGTCATTGGCATACAAAGTGGGAAGGCCACTGGACCGACTTCACTCCAGAATTACTGGCAAGGACCTTCCGAGGAGGGGATCACTTCATCGTCAACTTAGACCCTTGCACAGACCGCATTTACTTGCCTATCGACTTAGCCTTGCTTTGCAAGTGCTCGCTGAGTAGGGAGACCAGCCCCCATTCGACTAAAGACCTTCTAGTGCTGCTTAACGCGCACCTGGACCCCAAACCGCCAACGTCTGGCCCTTGCGCCCGCAGGAGCGTAACATAAGTCAGGCTTTAACCCCACAGACAAGCTGGCCGCACTAGAACTATATCTACCAGAAGACCCAGACACCCCAGTCGCAGTACAAAGAAGAACCAGAGACGACCTACCAGCCCACGTAAAAGGGAAAGCATATTGGGTCCCAAATCCAGGCCACAAGGGCTACTACGCCAAAAGCAAGAACGTAGAAAGAGCTGTTGAATTCTACAACTTCAGACACACCGATAAAGAAGGGGTAACTCAAACAGGAGATCGTTGGTTTGTCCTTGAAGAAGGAGACGACGAAGACCCCAACTGGTACACCAGAAAGAAATACCAACTATCCCCAGGATCAAACGGACTAGGTTGGTGGAGAGAAACTGACAAGGAAGCTGAAGAAGGAAAGATTAAAACGTACCAACCCAGTTATCAACAAGAAGAACAGTCAGTAACCGACATGGAGACTCAACAAGAAGAACAAATCAACACCACAATCGTAGAACCACCCCCACAACCAATGGGACAGACAAACCCTGGGAACGGAGCCCCAGTAGGACTGGCACCCCCGATCTTCAATGGAGATAGGGACAAGTCAGAAGAATTTCTCGATAGATTCCTGGGCTACGAACTTATCAACTGGGACAAAAGGATCTTCCAGGTTCCCTTCACCAAAACAGCACTCTGCCTCTCCTATATCACTGGCCCAAAAGTCGACGCATGGGCCAAAAGTAAAAGGATATGGCTCCATGAGGCAGTCAGGACGGGAACACGCAAAATGGAGGACAACTCCCTGTGGGATGACTTTGAGGCAGACTTCAGGACAGCCTTTACCGACACCGATGCCCGTCTCACCGCCCTCCAAAAGTTCCAGGAGCTCAGAATGACTGGAGATGACCTTGACACGTACACTGCCGAGTTCGAAAGACTCAGAGAAACCGCAGGGTACCGAAGAGATGACATAGGGGCTATAGCCAAGTTTAAAGACGGGCTACAACCCAAGTTACTCCACCAGATCATCACCCACTGCTCCCCAGCTCCAGCCACCTTGGAGGAGTGGAAAAAGAAGGCTAGGGAGCGCCAGACAGTGTATAAAGAGCTCAAAAACGCTGGCCTAACCCAGAAGACGAATAACAACCGCACAGAAGCACAGAAGAAGTGGGCAACTATGCTGGGCCTTCGGAACTATGTCCCACCTCAGCAGAGAAGCCAGAACGGCCGCCCACAAACCAGCTATCAAAGCAAAGGCAACAACCAAGTAGTCCCAATGGATGTAGACGCAGGGCGTATATTTACACCCCTCTCCGAGCAAGAACGCGCCGAACTGAGCAAGAAAGGCGCGTGCTTCCGCTGCAGACAGCCCGGCCACATCAGCCGCTTCTGCCCTCAAAAAAGGCAAGGAGGAGGAGGAACAACGATCAGAGCAGCAAAGGCAGAAGAACCTCCCAAAGAACAAGAACAGCCGTCCCTCAAAGACTCCATTAGCAACATGGATCCAAAAGAACTATGGGGAATACTGCAGGGCATGGACGAGGAGAAGCGCATGGCCATAGCAGATGGTGCGCAGGATTTTTAACCGGCCCGAAACTAACTGCCATAGTTAGGGCCCTACGCTTGAGAAAGATGTACATAACCAGACACGACTCAGTCAAATTAGTGTTCGATTTATACTCGTTCAAAGGCAAGGCAGAAGAGATTGCTCTTATTGACAGCGGAGCAACAGAAAATTTTATCGATTATAAAACAGTAGCAAGGCTACGACTAGGAACCAAGAAACTCGAACAAGCAAGGCCGGTAAGAAACATTGACGGCACCGAAAATAAGGCAGGAAGTGTTACCAACTACTGCGACCTAATGATCTCCAGAGGAGATACAAAGGAAAGAGTTCGCTTCTATGTTACTAACCTCGGAAAAGAAGGTTTATCTTCGGGTACCCTTGGCTCGCCAATTCAACCCAGAAATTAACTGGCCAGAAGCAGAAATAAAAGGACCAAGAGTACGAGTAGAAACTCTGGTCAAAGGTAACATGACACAAAAGGAATATATCCGACACATTCAACAAGAAGCGATCGCTCAACTGGAGGAAGGGGACGAACTAATCATGACGATTAGGAAGGTAACCCCTGAACCCCTGGAACTTAACAAAACGACACTCGCCCAACAGATGGCCGAAAAAGCCTATGATGCGAGCAAGGTAAACACGGAGGCAACAATCCCTACGGCATACAGACGACACTGGAAAGTATTCTCAGAAAAGGAGGCAAGGCAACTACCACCACACCGATCCTGGGACCACGAGATTAACCTAAAGGACAACGCACCCGAGGTAATTAACAGTAAGGTGTACCCGCTGTCAAAAGACGAACAAAAGGCCCTAGATGAGTACCTCGATGACAACCTGGACAAAGGTTACATCGTAGCGTCCTCATCTCGCTATGGATCTCCCACATTTACGGTAAAAAAGAAGGATGGCACTCATCGTATCGTACATGACTACAGGAAACTCAATGAATACACGGTAATGGACGTCACACCCCTCCCCAGCATCCAGTCAATTTTGGAAGACCTGAGGGGCAAAACTCTGTTTAGTAAGTTCGATATCAGAGCGGGATACAACAATATCCGCATCAGGACAGAAGACACCTATAAAACCGGATTCAAGACAAGCAGAGGACTATATGAATGGATCGTAATGCCATTTGGACTATGCAATGCTCCAGCCACCTTCACCAGAATGGGTAATGATGTTTTGCGACCATTATATGCTAAATACCCCGGAAAATTCAGACACTACATGGACGATTGCATTGTCATGACTGGAAAAGGGGAAGAAGCACTACACGAAGAAATCTGTCACCTTTACTTCGACATCCTGGAACAACACTCCCTGTACCTCAAACCGGCCAAGTGCGAATTCAACCAAACAGAAATCGACTACTTAGGCATAAGGGTAAAGGATGGGGAGCTCATGATTGACCCAGCAAAAATCGCAGGTATAACTGACTGGCCAACGACACTCCGGAATGTCAAGGAAGTGCGAAGCACACTGGGACTTCTAGGCTACCATCGCCCTTGGATCCCAAATTTTGCCAACATTGCTAAACCACTTACAGACTTACTGCAAAAAGGGAAAGAATTCGCATGGAATACAGCCTGTACCAAAGCAGTAACACGCCTCATAGGTTTGGTAACATCCGAACCGGTGCTAATTCCCCCAGACCCGGACCAGCAATTCATCCTATACGTCGACGCCTCTCAGTTCGCAACAGGAGCAATCCTCTACCAAGCAGACAAAGAACGAAGGGATCGCAGGGGAAACCCCCTGCTCCGCCCCATTGGATTCCACTCCCAAACCTTCAGTAAAACGGAACAGAACTACCCTATCTACGATAGGGAACTACTGGCAGTCATCAGGGGGCTAAGGTGCTGGAAACACCTCCTACGAAACTCCACCTACCCAGTCCTGGTATTACCGATCACGCGAACCTACAGTACTACCGCGAACCACACAAATTGGGGCCAAGAGTCAATGGGTACGTCGCAGAACTGGCTGACTACCATATACAGTTAGTATACAAGCCAGGAGCGGTAAACCGAGCAGACGCACTATCCAGACGACCAGACCTAGCCCCAGAGGAGACAATGAACTGGTGATTGTCCTTCCTGACCACCTTTTCGTCTCCCCAACAGCCCCAACTACCACATACCGAGCAACGCGGACAAAGGCGGAAGATTACGACTCAGACGAGACATTGGTAGGTAGTGATGACGAAGGAGACATGAAACCCATGAAGGCACGAAGCGTCCAACTGGAAGATGGAGCAGAATGGTCAGCTTTTGACCTGGATAAACTGATAATGCAAGCACAGACTATCGACCACGCAACCATACGACGATGGAGAACCACCCACAAACTGGAAAAATACGGAGACATCTGGACCAGAGCTGGTGCACTCGTTGTTGTGGGAAACAACGATCTTAAGAGGGGGGTGACAAAACTATTCCACGACTCACCAACTGCAGGGCACCCTGGAATTTCCAAAACCTTGGAGATGCTCTCAACCTTCTACTGGTGGCCAAGAATGAAGGAGTTCGTTACAGCCTACATCAAAGGATGTGCCAACTGCCAAATGTCAAAGATCAACACGCACCCCAACAAACCAGCAACCTTCCCAATCACTACAGACCCCCAAGCGCTCCCATTCCAAGTCATCGCCCTCGATTTCATTGTAAAACTGCCAGAATCCCAAGGGTATGACACGATCTTGACCATCACTGACCATGATTGCTCCAAAGCATCGATTTTCATTCCCTGTAACGAAGCAATCGACTCTGCAGGAGTGGCAAAGCTCTACGCTACGCAGGTGTTCCCCCACTATGGGATACCCACCAAGGTAATATCCGACAGAGATCCGCGGTTCACCTCAAACTTCGGTAGAGAACTCTGCCGGCTATTAGGGATCAAACAGAACATCTCCATGGCCTACCACCCTCAAACCGATGGACAAAGTGAACGCACAAACCAATCCCTGGAACAATACCTTCGCCTCTACTGCGCAAGCCAACAAAATCAATGGGCAAACTGGCTACCACTCGCTCAATATACAAGGAACTCCTGGCCACACTCCACGACAAAGAAAACACCCTACGACCTCATCATTGGCTACACCCCTCAAGCACACCAACCGACAACAAGGACCGACATCCCCGACATCGATACAAGGCTGAAACACATTAAGGAAGTCCGAACTGCCGCCCAAGAGGCCATAAGCAAAGCGCAGAAAGGACTCGTCAAGGAAACAAAGTTTAAAGGCTACGAAGAAGGGCAGAAAGTCTGGTTGGAAGGGACAAACATCAAGCGACCTTACGATAGTGCAAAGTTATCCCCAAAGCGGTACGGACCCTTCGAGGTAGCCGCTAAAATTTCGTCCGTGGCATACAAGCTCCACCTCCCTGAAACCTGGCAAATCCACGACGTCTTCCATGCCTCATTACTCACCCCATTCTTGGAGACCGAGGAGCACGGACAGAACTTTATAGAGCCACCACCCGAGGAGATAGAAGGACAAGAAGAGTGGGAAGTGGAACAAATCCTTGGCAAGCGAGCCCACGGCCGAGGAAAGAAGCTGCAATATCTTGTCAGATGGAAAGGATATTCACCAGCACATGATCAATGGGTTGCCAAGGAAGACCTACACGCCGAGGACTTGATAACCGACTATGAACAAAAGACCGCGGAGCGCCAGCCTCACAGGAGTATAAGGACCCAGAGGAATATTCGTAAAATGGCCATCCGTTCAAGTCACCTCAACCCACCCTGGCACGCAACAACCTCTTCGATTACAGCTATCAAACCCTCAAGGGACCAGCCACCTTTGCCCAAGTCCTCTCGGGAGAAGCAGTCCGCAAATACCCCAACTGCAACATCTTCGTCCACCGCTCTGAGAAAGAACACAGCGGTATCCATTTCTACTACTGTCGTGTCAACTACTGCCCCTACCACAACCACTAAGAACCACCACATGGCCCAAAGCAATGCCCCCTCGCAAGAATACATCCCGACCACCCCCATACCACCTCCGAGTCCTACCGACCCCAATACCACCTCAAGCAACCCACATGACGATAACAGGACCTCCACCGGAGGCCCCCAGGTTCCGCCGAGTAGGGAGTCCGGCCCCCATCCTGATAATCAACCGAGAAGCCCTCCTACTACTAGCTCTGCTCTTGCTGCTGCTGCTGGGCTTGGTGCTGGGCTTGTCAACCAGATCGAACTGCAGCAGCTATGGCGCTGGGCCCAAGGGATGAAAGCGTACTCGGAAGCGCATGGAGCGTACCCCCAGTCCTTCTCCACCCATAGAGGTTACTCCACTGCTGCTCCCCCAATCAGAAAACTCGCTCAACTCCCTGAGACCCCTACAGATCTAGGCGACTTCCTCACGGTGGGGGAAGCTAGAAAAGGGCTCTACACGTTCCTTAAAAGACTATCCACAGCCACCATGGTCGATATCGCACCCTTCTTGCCCGAAGAAGGCGAAATCATCGCGGCAAACTCCCCCTCAGCCATATCAGTCCCCGACTCGAGCGAGAACGAGGAAGAGGAGCATACCAACCACCCAGAACATCCAGGTGGCAACTGGATCGAGTACAGCTTCGGGCAAACCGACCACTATCCGGTCATTATCGATGACGGAGAGGACCAGGTCACCACCAATTACATCCGCTACGTCTTTGATGGGGAAGAAACATATGTGGAGGGTACTAACCACAAAAACGGCCCCATTTACCGCCTCGCCCTCCATGCTCGCCCCCAACTCCACCCAAACTTTGACAATGACAAGCAGATCAGAGATGACCACCTCAACGTCTTCCACCCCGAGTCCAGCCTGAGGGACTTCGTAGACCGAGCAGTCCACAACATCGCCGACCCTGGCCTCACCGCAGACCTGGCGCGTTATAGGTCGCGCAAAGCACGCCACGCTACACTGCTCCGCCGCCTCCAAGCTGCCGAGGAAGCGTTACTTGAGAATACAGAGGCTTTAGTTGGAGTGGAGCGCCACCTGATCCATGCCAAGGCCTGCACTCGGGTCTTCAACCAGGTCTACGCGGTCAAACCTGAAAGCGAAAAGCCCTATCGCGTTGGGCATGTCCCAACTCTCAAGGCCAGCCAAGGCCCACCAGACACCAAACGAAAGACGCCCACACCCTCCTCTCAAACTCGCTTCGCCCCTTACCACCGCCCCAAAACGCTGGAGCCCGTATTCTGCTTCGAATGCATGCAGTCCCAGTCCCACCACCTTGGCAAGGACTGCCCCTCAGCAGGAACCTGCTGCTACTGCCAGAGCTCCGGCCATGAGTCGCTCCAATGCCCTACCCCCCACGTTCAATGCCATGAGAACAGGTGTTCAGTTCCCAGCTGGCTCACTTTCCATGGACTCCAATGCCCAGCCCCTGCCATGGGACGCCTCGCCAAACGTCTCGGCACTCCGCTGGATGCCTTCCCTCACATGTGGGCCCAGGACACTGGCACGTCCTCCACCACGATGGAAGAAGACTAGCTCTCGTGTAAGTGAGCTCCTTAGGAAGGGCGTGATGTTACGATCTGCCCCTCGGACTTACCACTACCCGTCCTTTTTCCTTTCTTTGCTCCTATCTCACTTGCTACTTCTTACGCCCTCGGACTACCTACCTACTCTTCCATAAAACTTCCCCACTAGCTACCATCATTTTACCTTCGCTTAGCTATCGTGACTCATTCCATTGTTACTGCCTTCGGTCCTGATACTTGTTATTGTCTCTTCGCTTACTACTCTGACTCGACCCAAGAGCCCTTAAGGCCATTTGCTACTATTCTTACTTACCTGACTCACCAAGCGTCCTAGACGGACTGCAACATGTATATAAACTTGTATAACTCACAGTTGGGCCTTAAGCCTGACTTAGAATCAATCTTGCAACTTTCTGGTCATTGGCATACAAAGTGGGAAGGCCACTGGACCGACTTCGACTCCAGAATTACTGGCAAGGACCTTCCGAGGAGGGGGATCACTTCATCGTCAACTTAGACCCTTGCACAGACCGCATTTACTTGCCTATCGACTTAGCCTTGCTTTGCAAGTGCTCGCTGAGTAGGGAGACCAGCCCCCATTCGACTAAAGACCTTCTAGTGCTGCTTAACGCGCACCTGGACCCCAAACCGCCAACGTCTGGCCCTTGCACCCGCAGGAGCGTAACAAACATCTTCATATCCATCACTCCTGATATCCTTCATCAGATGCTTCAGGGAGTTATGAAGCATCTTGTCGCATGGCTAACAAAATCAGGTGTATTTGGCCAAGCCGAAATCAATGCACACTGCCGGTCTCTGCCACCGAACCACTACATCACCCTGTTCCCTAAAGGAATAACATATCTTTCTTGCATTTCAGGAACAGAGCACAAGAATGTGTGCCGTATCCTCATTGGGCTTATCATTGACCTCCCACTTCCCCATGGACAGATGCCATCACGTGTTATCAAAGTCGTGCATGCGCTCCTTGACTTGCTTTATCTGGCACAGTTTCCATCTCACACCATGGAGACTCTTCAATGTCTTGAGGGTTCACTTGCCCTGTTTCATCAAAATAAATCTATTTTTGTTGACCTTGGAGTGCAAGAGCACTTCAACATCCCCAAATTCCATAGTTTGGTCCATTATTGATCATTGATTACTCTTTTTGGCACTACAGATAATTACAATACTGAACAATCTGAACGCCTCCATATCGACTTTGCGAAAGAGGCATTCCGTGCAACAAACTACAAAAATGAGTACCCACAAATGACTACATGGTTGGAGCGCCGGGAGAAAGTACAACAGTGTACTCTTGTGATCAAAGGGAGACAGCAGGCTCCCTGTGATTGAAATCTGCTTCAAGTCAATGAAGTGAAGCCCATTGGTCCACCTTGCGTTGGTTCTCACTATCTCAAGATGGCTCAAATCCCAACAAGAAAAGCTGTATCATTTGATGACCTTGCTGAGAAATATGGTGCTATTGACTTCCAGGATGCATTAGCCAACTTTATCACCCAATTCAATCACCCTGGTGCCTCAGCTATGGCCTTGCGTACCCAAGCAGCAAATACCTTGCTCTCATTCCGCACGGTTTCTGTATTTCACAAGATAAAGTTCTCATCCATTAGTTCTGAGCCCAACTCTGAGAAATCTGATATTGTGGATACTGTTGACGCGTGGCCTGAATATGTGGATTCATGTGGGCACATTGTTCCACCACGATTTGATACGGTTCTGGTTCGTGGTAGAAATCAAGATAGTACCCATGGAATCCATGGTGAGTGCCATTCCTAATACATAATGTCTTAAATTGACTAATTGGTCTTCAGGTCACCAGATTTCCCAAGTCCACGTTGCCTTCCAGATACCAACCAAGGTGGCCGAAGACCTATTTCATTTGTCTGAGACACGTCCAAACCATCCTGCTTATGTAGAATGGTTCTCTCCATTCTCAGCAGCACCCGAGGCCAACCACGGCTTGTACAAGGTGACTAGATCGATCTGCGATGGCCACTGAAGTGCAGCTATAATCCCCGTTGAGTCCATCATTCGCAGTGTCCACTTATTACCCAACTTCGGCCCAGTGGTACCTCAGCATTGGCACTCCTTTTCAGTACTGGATGATTGCCACACATTCTTCATAAATCCATTCAGTGATAGGGACAGTTACTTGATATTTGCATAAATAGGTTACTAAGAGCATTTGGATGGTCCGTGAGAGCAGGCAGGCGTGAAGTGGGGGTAGGAGGCAGGAATGTCCAATATTCTGATTATTGCCATGCCGCCGTGCTCTGCCTGGATGGGTCTTACCGATGGCTATTGACGTTATTTCGACTTATAAATAAACTGCCTCTCGCTAGCACGGGCTATACTGGAAGGTCGTCCCTGATGGAGGCAGCATAGGGCTAGTAACACGTACCAAGGCATCAAGAACAGGAACACAGAGGGCCATACCAAGAAACATGGGAAAGCAAATACAGTAAGCCAGAAGGAGAGGACATTTCATAACATCACCTCCCCTTTAAGGTCAGGGCTTCCACACCCTTTAGTCTCCTTGATCTTCGGCCTCCCAGTTGTAGAGGTCTATGTCATGGTCATAGTCTTCTGTGGTTGGGAGGTCATCTCCCAGCTCTTGTCAGTGTTCTTGCTCTTGTCGCAGCTCTTGGATCCAGAGTGCTCGAAACTCCTCGAGGATCTTACCGATGTATAAGTTCGGATAGATCTCCCTAGCCCCCTTGGAGTCAATACACTTGACCTTGCGGACTGCCGCTAGGTAGTGGTAAGTCATGGGATACCCGTCAGTGGAGAAGACGTTCCCCAAGGCTAAGGGGGTAACAGGGGTATTAGAGGTGGGGCTGTTCGACTTCTTGCTCTTCTTGGATGGCCCTGCTTCTGCAGCTTGAGCCATCATGCGAAGCGCTTCGCACTTCCTCTGTTTGTTAGCTGCCTGGGCTGCCTTCTGTCTCTCCTTCTTCCTCGTCCTCCATACTGGCTCTGACTCTCCCGCTCGTGGAAGAGCTCCTGTCATTCGCAGTTGTTCTGCCCCTTGAGTGAGTTTTTCCTGTTGTTCTGGTGTGAGGAAGACAGTTCTGGTGGCAGGGGTTGCTCCAGCAGATGGGTGGTGCAAGGGCAAGGCCCCAGTGGCGGCGATGTGGGCGATGTCTTCCACCAGCTGCTTTCTGTCCCGATACCACTGGTTGCTGGCAGTTTTGATGGGAGGCTCTTTCTGGAAGCGATGTCCGTCCCACAACTCCGAGGCTGGGCAGCGCTCGAGGGTTTGGTAGAAGGGGTGTTCAGTCAGGACTTGACACCCTCTTTGTGTGGTACACTGGGAGTGGGGGTCTTCGCACTCATCTGTAGTGTGAGCACTGAAAGGGCAATAGGCACACTTGCCATCACCCCTCCCATAGATCTTCAAGGGGTTTCGTACCCCGTGTTTCTTCTTTCCCAACCCCAGCTCCTCCAAGTAATCTCCTCCCTCTCCCTCTCCCATGAGGGCGTCTGGTCACTCAAGGCCATAAACCTCTCGAATGCAGGACTGTACCTTGGCCTTAGCAAGACGGTCCTTGGACCCCTTGATGTCGGACTCCACCTGTCTCCTGGTGACATCCAGCGCCAACCACCCACTTGTGAGTTTGTCTTGGAGCTTGTTGAGACGGTTTCACTCTTTAAGGTATCGCTTGCTTGTGGCGGTCTGTTGGAGGCAGTAGATTTCAGTGAGCACCCCAAAATCGCCAAGGAGTTCCACTCCTCGAAGATAGGTTTGGTGGAAGAAGGAGGAAGGGGTGAAGACGTCGAGTTGGGTTTCGTCAATCGTCCATGGGAAGGTGCGTTC
Source organism: Russula dissimulans (assembly GCA_022376545.1). NCBI lineage: Eukaryota > Fungi > Basidiomycota > Agaricomycetes > Russulales > Russulaceae > Russula > Russula dissimulans. Next base: position 27,789 of record WTXJ01000157.1, on the reverse strand, counting down.
ACAAGGGGTGGCATACAGGGGTTCTCCATACTCCAGTTTCCCCTGCCCCATGGTGCTGTAGACAAGCGGCTCTCCATCGATGATTGCAAACCGCTGGTACTTGGCATTTTCCCACTGGTAATCCCTGGTGAGGACAGTGGTGCACGTTGGCCCCCCGTCATACAGGAGCCAGGGAGGTCCAGGGTGGTCACTAGGTTCTTTGCCAGTTTTTTCAGAGGTTGGGGACTGTGTAGACGCACTGGCTGCTGGCGGGGAGCCTTGAGGCTCTGCTCCCCCTTCACCCCCTCCCCAGGTGTGGGTTTGCAGTTCCACTTCGAGGTCTCCTTCGAACCCAGGGGGTAGACAGAGGAAGGTGGCATCCGCGAGGCTTGGGTCCAGGCTTCTCACTTCTTGCTGGTCCGCGCTTGCTTCCTGGCCAGGTAGAGCTCCCATTCCTCCTTGTGGCAGTGGGACTGGTTGAGGCAACTCTGTATCAGAGGACACAGAGATGTGTGAGGGTGTCGGGGACTGGTGAGACAGATTGGACATGGAGAGTTGTGAAAATGCCTGGGCGAGGGAAAGGATGGGTTGATGGGCATCTGAGGCCATTTCTTGGTCGTCCTTTTGTACCTCCATAGTCCTTATAGCTGTTCTTCTTTCCTTTTGATACTCCTTAATTAGCTCTTCCGCTGATATGTCCTCTTCGTACTCCCAGGTATTTTCTGCTTCGGGAAATCCTTTCCATTTGAGGAGGTACTGTAACCTTTTCTTTTTTCCTCTTTGCCTTGAATCCAGTATTTTCTCTACTTCCCACTCTTCCTGTCCTTCTATGATCTCTGGTGGTGGTTTCAGATAGTTTGCGCCATGTGCCTCTGTCTCCTTGTATGGCATCAGTAATTTTGCATGAAACACGTTATGGATCCTCCATTGCGCTGGTAGCTCCAACCTGTAGGTCACCAGACTGATGGCTTCTGTGACTCAGAAAGGGCTGTATCTTTTTGGCCTTAGTTTGGTGGTAGGATGAGTCGTCTGCAAGTGCTTCGCTTCTAGCCAAACTTGGTCATCCTTTTGATAGCCTCTGAATTTTGTTTCTTTAGTCCATAAGCTCTGCGCTCTTTTCATCGCTTCTTGGGTGTTTCTCCTTGCTTCTTTGAATCTTGTTTCATGCCATTCCACTCTTGGCATGTGGCTGGGTTGATCTGGTTGGTGGGCTCTGGGAATGTACCCCATCCATAGTTCAAAAGGTGTCTTCTTCGTTGTTTCAGATACTCGAGCGTTGATCATATATTGAATCATGGGGAGATATTCTGCCCAGTCTGTCTGCTGGTAGTTGCAGAAGATTCTCAGCATCGTTTCCACGTGCTGGTTTGTTTTCTCCAATTGTCCATCAGTTTGTGGGTGGTAGGCTGTGCTGATCTTTTGTTTTATCTTTAATTGAGCGCATACTTCCTTGGCAAAGTGGCTGGTAAACCTGGTGTCTCTGTCTGAAATGATTTTTGAAGGTATTCCCACAAAAGGGAACACTTTTTGCTTATATTCTGTTGCCAAGTCTTCAGCTGTCATGCTTTCCAAGCACGGTATGAGGATTACGCCTTTGGTGCAATCGTGATCAGTTATGGTAAGGATCGAGTCATACCCATTGGATTTGGGTAACTTCATGATGAGATCCATTGCAATTGTTTCGAAGGGTTGGGCTCCTCAGGGGGAATTGGGTAGAGGCTTGGGTTGTTTCTTCAAGTGATGGGCTTGTTTGCTTGACAGATCGCACATCCTTGAATGTATTGGACTGCGAACTCCCTCATTTTTGGCCACCAATAATCCCTCCTGAGGGCTTGGTAGGTTTGGCTTGCCCGGGATGTCCCACCATCATTCCATCGTGGTAGACTTCAAGGAGGCTTTTTTGTACCTCTTCAGGATTTGCTACTACCAAGGCTGTTCCATTCCATAAACATCCTTCCTTTCTGCTAAGTGGATATTGCTCTTTCCAATCTTCTAGTCGTTTCTGATGTTCTCTATCCTTCTGCTGTCGTTTGATTGTTTGGTCCAATGCGGCTGTTCCGATCAACCATATGAAGAGGTGTTCCAGTAATGGAACTGCCACTGGCTCCGTTCCTTCGGGGGGTGCATGGTCTGTTCTTCTTGATAGGGCATCTACTAACCCATTTTGCTTTCCTGGGATGTGATGGAATTCATAGTCGAACCTTGATAGGAAGGAGATGTATCGGGCGATCTTACCTGAGAGTTTCTGGGCTTCTCAATGTTTTGCCAAATTTGCATGATTGGTGAAAACTTTGATTTTATGGTTTGTTCCTTCTAGAAAGTGTCTCCAGAATTTGAAGGCTCTGATGAGGGCTAGGAACTCTCGATCATAGACGTCATAGTTCCTTTCTGCTTCGTTCAGCACTTCAGAGTGGTACCCCACATGGACCTTCCTTCCCTTTTCGTCTCTTTGGATGAGTACTGCCCCAGTTGCATAGTTTGAAGCATCTATTTCAAGTTCAAATGGGTTTTCCATATTTGGTTGATCTAGCTGTGGATCTGACTCGATTTTTTTGATGAGAGTGTCCAGAGCAATCTCTGCTTCTTTAGTCCATATGAAAGGGGTCCCTTTCTTCAAGGTCGTGAATATTGGTCGAGTGATGTGGGAAAATCCAGGGATGAACTGTCGGTGGTACTGAAGTGTCCCCATTGTCCTCTGAACATCCGTTCGATCTATTAGGATTCTAGGCCATCGACTGATCCCTTCTCTTTTTGCTGGGTCAATTCTCATGCGTCCATTTTCAATGATGACTCTGAGGAATTCCAGTCTTCTTTCCTCCCATTGGCACTTTGCTGGTCTGAGGTGGAACCCCCCTTTTTCCATCAGGGCTAGTAGGTCATGGGTACATTCTTTGTGCCCTTCTCATCCTTTTGGGGTGTTTTTGCTTCCAATTGAGAAGTCATCCATGTAACTTCCTCCAGTGGTATCTTTGTAATTATACCATTTATTGTACCATGGTTTGAAATGGCAGAGCATGAGTCTAGTCCATTGGGCTGGAGCGTTCTTCATCCCAAAGTATAGTACCCTGGGTTGGTACATTCCTAGTGGCGTTTTGAACACTCCCTTGTACCTATCTTCAGTTTGAATGGGGATATTGTTGTATCCCCAGCGAATATCGAACTTTGAGAAGATTTCTTTCCCTTCCATCTGCTGCAATAGGAGGTTGATGCGTTGGAGGGGGCCATTGTCTCTCTTGGTCCATTCATTCAATCTTTGATAGTCGATGATCAACCTCTTTTCATCACTTCCCTTTTTGTTGATACAAAACACTGGGGAGGTGTAAGGCGATGCCGCTTCTTCAATAAACCCCTTGTCAAGCTCTTCTGATAGAAACTTCTTTAATGTTTCTGTTTCTTGTCAAGTCAGGGGATACACCTTGCAGTTTAATTGATCGGGGGCTCCTGGTAGAAGTTCTACCGTGGCATTTGGGTTTTGATCAGGGGGGAACTTCTTCGCATCTTCTTCAGAAAACACCTTGCTGTACTTCTGATATTCCTTGGGTATGGAGGGGACTTCTGGCATTCCCTTCTTTTGGTACTCCTTTTCCATTTCTTGGGACAGAGTCATTTTTCTGACATAAATGGTATCTCCTCCTTTTGGCTTTCCAAGTTCCTTCAAGGCTTTTGTTTGCCAATGAGTCACCAGTTTGTCTAGGTGTTTGAAGATGGCGCTTTGGATCTGCACCCACCCCCCTTCTAGGGTCCCTTGTCGCCAGTTCACTTTAGGGTTAAAGCGATGCAGGAAGGGGTACCCAAGAATGAGTCGATCCTTCCCTAAGTTCATGATGTAGAAGTTTTGTAAGTCTTCAGTGCCATTGTAGATGATTCTGAGTCGACAGAAATGAGTCATTTCCCCTTGACTGTTTTCTGTTCCATCGACATTGTACACTTTGATTGGTTTGACTAGTGGGCGTTTTCCAACACCCATCCTTTTCCAGGTTTCTTTGTCAATAAAGTTTTCCGTTGCCCCGCTGTCCAACAGGGCCTTCTCTTCAGCCTTCGTATGCACAGTTGTGAATGAAAATGGGATGTTCATAGAGGTGATCCATTTTATGTACATGTTTTGTTCTGGACTGCTGCTGCTAATACTCCTAAGCCAGGCCTTCGACCTAGGAGTAGTTAGAAACCCTCGTTGATGAGCCTAGCAAAGATTGCTTCTTTGTCTTCGGTTCCCAGCTTGTTTATCTGGGCCATTAGGCTTGGTTCTTTGTTGACTTTGGTTGATCCTGAGGTTGCGGACCAAGCATCTTCTTCCTCTTCGCTAGTCGCTTCTTCTTCATCGGCCATTTCGGTCATTCTTGCTGATGGTTTCTTTTGGAACTTTGAGTTTTGGGGTTTAGAGCTTTGAGTTTGCCCTTTGCCTGGACAAGCATGAGCCATGTGCCCTTGTCTTTTGCACTTGAAGCATCGCCCCTCGTTTTGGAGCTTCTTCCGCTCTTCGGGGGACAATCTTTTGAAGCCTCCCATCTTCCTTGTTTCAGTGGTGTCTACCTCCATGGCATCGTCGTCCGGTTTCCTTCCTTTCCTCCTTTTGTCGAATTTGAAGAAGTTCTGCAGCTGGTTTTCTCGGACGGTGAGGCCTCCTTTTCCAAAGGCTCCTCCAGCTTCTTGTTTCTTCAGTTTGTATTGACTGACTTCCCTTCTAGCCGCCTCTTGCCACCCATCTAGGTTGTCTTCTCTGGGGAAGGGGTCTCGGTCATAGATTCTTACTGGGATCCAGGAGAGCTCACCGTCCCATGGTGGTTCCTTGCCCACCCTAGTTTGGTGGTCAGGGCATTAAAGGTGGCTATGTAGTGGTTTATTTGGATATCCTTTCCCATGCTGAGCTGCGACAGTTTTAACAGGGAATTTTCTTGGAGGGTATCGTCCTTCCAGGTGTTCTGAAAGTCATTGTAAAAGAGGGTCCAGTGCTGCTCATCTGTGGTTGGCATTCCTCCATTGACTCGATCATTCATGGCTACTATTTGAGCTCTAGTCCATACTTTGACATTTTCTCCTCCCATATATGAGAGAGCTAGAGCAACTCTGGACACCTGTCAAGAATCGCTGACACTCGACTCTTGATAGAGTTCGCAGTAGTGTCTCACCTGTCTTGGAGTGCTGATTGATATAGCTCAATCACTAAGCTTCGGGGTTCCTTGGAGGTTATCCAAGGGGAACGAGAGTGGTTTAGACGATGAAAAGGGTCACTCCAATAGGTGAGATGATAGTCAGCAAGACCAATGTATGATTAAGTCGAGCTTGGCTCAACTCTACAACTGCTGAAAGGTTTAAATACAAGTCTGTTACTTAGGGATTTGTAAGTAGCAAGTACGAACAATAAACAATCTTCTCAGGCTTGTCAGCTCTTCCTAAGTATCAGTAAGCCATCAGTAAGCTATGATATCATAGAGTGCATTTTTGGGACTTTGGAACAATAGCATGGGAACCGTCAGTCATTCGATCAATAGGCATCCAGTCATTGTATCAGTAAGTATATCAGTATCAGACCACAGTAAGTCCCACAGAACGTCAGAACAAAGGTACCACACATCAGAACAATAGTGAGCCTAGGCATGCCACCGGCATCCAGACTTCTTGCAGAAGGCCCAGTGCATACAGGCGTGTTTGGGAATGGGAATGGGTGTGGATCGAGAGAAGGGGGGATGAGTTCCGGGACCAGGAGGTGTGGCTTGCCCTGTAGATCGAGGTAAGTCCATAACAACACCGGGTTTGCCATGCTTTCTTTTTGTCGGTTGATCCAGTACCAGAGCATGAAGGTGTAAAGCCATTCTTTGGTTAGCTCTCTTTTTCCTTCGAACATTGGTGGAGGGTGCCCTTGTAAGGCTCTATTCGCTCCAGGGGCAGGGGGTGCATTTGGCCCTACTGGTAGTGGCATTCCTGCCAGAGGTCCTCCTGCTGGTGGCCCTCCTGGGGGTCTGTTAAGGACTTGGGACCTATTGCGCTAACTTATGGACTTTCAGTACCTCGGAGAAGGCACGTGACAGTATTGGGAGCATGTGCTTTACTAGGATCAAGAGCTAGTTTGGCGTAACGCCCTAGCAAAGGACTGGAGCGACCCATGGGAAAGCTCCTACTGTATTTGGTATATGGCTTCGTCTCTGCCTCTCGTGTAATCAGGTATGGCTCTGACTCAGATATTGGGATTGCTGACTGGATACCTACTGTATGCTTACTGATTGATGACTGAGGGCTGACGAATCAGCTTACTAGTCTTGCTTATTGATGCTGACTAGTTGTATTAGGATTGGGAATAGCTTAGTGAGGACGCTTACTACTGATACTTGGGTTTAGTCAGTATAGTAGTGCCCACTTGTATATAAGCTGCTAAAGTATGATGGTGAAGCCCTACGCTTCACTTAAACGAAGGTTCCCTGTCTCCTCGAACTTCGGGCCTGATAAGCCAGCCAGTTTACCTGCAAGGCCAACAAGGCGCTCTGAGCACAAGACAAGTATTGCCTCTGTAGTGCCTTAGAACTTATCAATATCATTAGGAAGCAAGAGACCGCTGCGTAAAAGCCCGTAATCAAGGTGCACGTTATCACTTGAAGGCTTCAGCACTAACAAGAGTCAAAACCTTGACAGGGTCCTCCTGGCTGTCCTCCTGCCAGTGGCCCTCCTGGCTGCCCTTGCTGGTCCTCCTATGGGTTGTCCTCCTGGAGGCCCTCCTGCTGCTGCTCCTACGTTCGCTGGTGTCACCATGACTTTGTGGGGCAAGGGCCCACCTGTAATGCGGGGCCTACTGGTTCTTTGGGTGAGGATTTGAAGGAGCAACTTGTCTGTGAGCCAAGTTATAAGAGTTGATCTTGAAGGAGATAAGCCAATACGATCCCAACTAAGGGCACAGCGAAGGTAGGAGGACCTAAGATCACCTGTACTCTTAGTAGCAGAATGAGGGTTGCCTGCAAAGAGTGCTAGTCTTTGACAGGGAGCCCTGGGTGGGAATCGACTTGTATAGTGACAAAAGACTCGACTTAGCGAGTCCTACTGGTACATGGCACGTATAAATAGTACAAGGGGTGGCTATGCCCATAAAGCCATCAAGACCAGAACAACGGTACATCAGACTATCACAACAAGGCAGTCGGCACATCAACCCATTCGCATCAGAATCAGAGGCCATATCAGAAGTACATATCAACGGAATATCATAACACCGGTTCAGGAACTTACCCCGGTCCACAGCATACGAGCTAGCTGTCTCGGAAGCTGGTGACATCACCCTCCTTCTAGATGGCAAAGCGACCTCGCTTCACGTTTCTTGCTTTAGGGGGAACGTGGGGGAAGTTCTCGTCATCCCGAAGTACCAGAGGGACCAGGTACTGTTGGCAGGTGAGACATTTTGATATACAGGCCAGTTCAAGGCGGCCACAGGTGAGGGCATACTTTTCGTTGAGGAGGGAGAGGTCAGCTTCAATTTGATCCTGTTGAAGCTCCATTTCTTGGGCCTTGAGGTAAGTTTCTCAGGCCCTGGTGAGGTCGGTGACGATGCCATAGTTGCCAAGCTCAATAGCGGTGCAGCGGAGGGCCTCGAACATGGCAGTACACCCCTCGGTGATAGTCTGGACCCAAAGAGGAAGCAGCTCGGGGACTTCATTGAGATGGAGGTCAGGGGAGGCGTAGATGTCCATGGAATATGGGGCCTCGGAGGGGAGTTCTTTACCAGTGAGGCCGCAGGCTTTGGTGTAGTCTCCGGGGTGAAGCTTGATAAATTTTGTGGGGAGGTAGACCCTGTCGTCCATGGAGATGTCGAAGTCGGGGATCTTACCGTCGTTTTTGATATACCCTTCTGGTGGCTCGTCCAAACCTTCATCCCCCACGAGCTCCTCAAGTTGGAGAAGCTTTTCTCGGAGCCCCCAGACTTTGGAGTTGTGCGCGGCTTCGCAGTCTTCGATGGTCTGGAGGAGGCCTGCTGCGATTTGGCGCATGGTTTCTTCGGGGATGTGGGGATTGGAGGCCAAGAGTGAGGCAGTTGATCGAGGCAACAAGGGGGCCCTGGTAACATGGGGGATGGCATACGAGGAGGCAGATGTCGGAGAGGCATTGTCAGTTCTTTGGGACATGGTATATCGGCGTTCAAAGGATGCAGTGAGGGTCTCGAGGTGGAACTGTAGCCAAGGGTTGGGAGGGAGTTCGAGACCTGGTAGTCCCTGGAAGACAGGAAGGGCAAAGAGAGGGTCGGTTTTGTGTGCGGAGGCCAGTTTGACAGAGATATCGACGCAACATGGGCTCTCTTTTTATGTGGAACGAGGGGGCTGTGTTTGTGGTATTGTTTGATCAATTTGTCTGCAAATATTGCCATTCTAGGCTCCCAGGTATTATTGCTGTGTGGGTACCCTTTCTATTTGATCAGGTATTGGAGTTGGCGGTTTCTTCCCTTGAACTGGTGATTGATAATAGCTTCTACCTTGTATTCTTCTTTACCCCCGATCAAGTTGGGTGGCAGTTGGAGGAAATTGGGGCCGTGTGCAGTCATTTCGTGATAGGGCGACAAGAGGGAGGCATGGAAGACATCATGAATTGTCCATGCCACTGGGAGTTCTAGTTGATATGCCACTGGTGAGATCTTTTTGATGACCCTGAATGGTCCCTGACGTTTTGGGGCCAGTTTGGTGGTCTGGTATGGGAGTTTTAGGTTCTTGGCCTTGAGCCATACTTGATCTCCTACTTGAAACATGTCTTTCATGGCTCCTCCCGTGCGCGCTGATTGATTGATGGCCGCCGTAGCCTGCGCCTGTCGCTGGAGAAGATCATCAATCCGTGCTTCTGCTTCTTGATTGTTTGTCCCTAGGATTTGGTTCGGGTACAAAATGGGCTGATATCCCAATAGGGCTTGATTCGGAGTCATCTTGAGGGTGGAGTTAACTCGGTCGTTGTGGACTGCCGACGCTATAGTGAGCCATTTACTCCAATCATTTGGTTGAGAGCTTGTCACAAGTCGGAGGTACTGTTTGATCCACTGATTTGTTTGTTCGGCCAGTCCATCGGTTTGGGGGTGGAATGCTGTTGACAAATTTTGTTGGACTCCTAATTTCGCCATGAGGGTGCGGCCGAAGTGCGAGGTGAAGCAAGGGTCTCTATTGGAAATGATTTTTCTGGGTAGCCCAAACCATTGGTAGATGTTGTCTAGGTAGAGCTGCGCAATTTCAGGTCCTGTGATGGTGGTGGAACAGGAGATGAAGGTGGCTGCTTGCGAGCAACCATGATCTATGATTGTTAGTATGGCATCATAGCCCTGGCTTTTGGGAAGACCTGTGATGAGATCCATGGCTACCTGTTCGAAGGGTTTGGCGTCTGGGGCAGTGTCTATCTTGTAAATAGGGGTCCTGACGCGATGAGTACGGATCTTGTTTTGTTGACACTCCGCACATCCCCGGATGTAGTCTTCTATCCATGCATCCATGTGGGGCCACCAGAAGTTCCTTTTCACCTGTGTGATTGTTTCATCTCGGCCTGGGTGTCCCGCTGTTATGGCGTCGTGGGTAGTGTTGGGGAAGTTTGGTTCCAAATCAATACAAACTCGGTTTAAACCAAAACCAAACTTCGGTTTCAGGTTTGGTTTGGAGAATTCTGCTGAGAAACCGAACAGCTTGGTTTCAGTTTGGGCAATCACTTTTCACCCTAAACAGTTTCAAACTTGGTTTGCTCTTAGTACATTACTCACATCTCCAGCAGTGTGGTGGGTTCACATTTTTTATTTTCAAGGTTTAAAGCTATGAAATACACATGATAAATCTCTATTTCATTTCTCACTAAATGCCATGTGTGTGTGTCCTTATGTCCGTGCCCATGTCCATGCTCGCGTCTGTATCTGCGTCCGTACCTGCGTCCATACCTGCGTCCATACCCATGTCCGTGCCAGCGTCTGTACCCGCATCTGTACCTGCGTCCATGCATACGTCCATGCCTGCATTTGTCCGTGCATCCGTGCCCGCGTCCATGCCTGCATCTGTGCCTGCATCTGTGCATCTGTGCGTGCCCATGCTTGTCCATGCATCTGTGCATGGCCGCGTTTGTCCATGCGTGCATGTGTGCATTCGTGCCTGTGTGCGTGCATGTGTACCTGCGTGCGTACCCACGTCCGTACTTGTGCCCGTACCCACATCCGTGCCAGCGTCCATACCCACATCCGTGCATACGTCTGTGCCCGCATTTGTCTGCACGTCCGTGCATGCATCCGTGCCCACGTCCATGCGGGTGGGCGTGCATGCAGGTGGGCGTGCAGGTGGGTGGGCATGTGGGGATGGACCGATGGGATGCAGATTGGGATGTGAGAGGGCAGATGGGGGTGCGAGTGGGTGGGTTGGCATACCACACAGGAGTGCACCTGTGTCAGAGCATGGTGAGTCAAAAAGAAGGCGAAGGGGGAAGGACTCACCTGCTGCCCTGGCTGTATTGGCGTCATGTCACGTTGGCTAGCGCATCCCCACATAAGGGGGTTGAGAGTGGTGTGGGACCTGTAGAATCTGATGAGTAAATATATAAAAATATGACTTGCCTCACTGAGCCCATGGAACAGTTGAAGAGTGGGGAGGAAGTTAAGGCTGAGGATGATTGGCAAACGCAAAACGTGACAAGACAATGTTCGTTATGTAATACAGGTGGCCAACAGGACAACAAAGGGGCACCAAAAGTTCAGGAATTTATCAAATCGGGTTGGATATACAGAAGCTTTCTGTGTTAAGAATTATTCCTATGTAGTTTTATTCTATGTTTTGCAGACGATTCTTCCAAAAAAACATGTTTTATTTGTGAGTGCAGTGGCTATGAGGTTAGTTATGTCAGCTCACCGCTCCAGGCAGTTCGGGCCAGTGATGCTGTGGGAAACGGTTTCAAACCAAGTTTAAACCAAACCAAACTGATGTAAATGGTTTGTATCAGTTTTGGTTTAGGTTTGGGAAATTTTGCCAGAAACCGAGTGGTTTGGTTTCTGGTTTGGGAAATTTTGCCTTAAACCGAACCGAACCAAACTTCCCCAACACTAGTCGTGGGTATAGCCCATGACTCGTCTCTTAATTTCGAGGTCAGGGGGTATGACTAGTTTCTTGTCTTTAGTCCAACACGGGACGCGATGAGCTTGCTCTTGTTGGATTGTCAAGAATGCCTTCTCCCATTCTTTCATGAGTTTGGGGAATTGCTTCTGTGACCATTGTATCGCGTCTTCAAGATCGTAATAAGTGCTGTCCATATTGAATAGTCTGATCCAGATTGGAGGTTTTGGGGGTGGCGCTGGATTTGGGGCAAGTCCCTGATGTTCGTCAGTAATGTCATAGTGGGAATTTGTGAACTTTTCTTTTGGGAGGAGGTCGATCTGTTGATTGTCATGTTGGCCTTTGTCTTTTACTGGAGGTCGTGAAAGGAAGTCGGCAGGTGCATGTGACTTTCCTGGTGTGACTTGGATGTTGAACCAGTAGTTTTGCAGTAGGGCATGCCAGCAGGCCGTGCGTCGGTTCAGGTCTCTAGGCTCTTTCCAGAAGGCTAAGTTCGTGTGGTCCATAATGATGGTGAAGGGGTGTTTCATGCCTCCCAGAAGATGTCTCCAATGTTTCAGCACCATAATAACTGCGAGAAGTTCTTGTTCATAGATGTCATAGTTTCATTCTGCAGGTGTCACGAACAGTGACCTCTGGAACCACAGGAATCAAAGGGAACGGACAGGACAATGTCCAGAGACCTCCCTGCAATGAAATGGGACGACCCAGCAAAGGGGGGCAACCCCAATGCTCCCACAATGCCCCCCAGACCCCCAAAGCGCCAGCAAGGCCATACACAAATAGATCCAAAGAGAACCCCTTGGGAAATCCCCAAGGGAATCCCCAGATCACATCTAGGACCCTAGACGATCTAGATACCTCTAAGATCGGAACAGGGGATTGCCAGAGGTACAGATCTGGCCACAGATCTGCATCAATCCTAAAATACCTTGAGAAGCGAAGTGGCCACAACCCCCAAGGAAGCACGCCACAACCCCAAGTGCCCAGAATAACTCCTCCCCAACCTGTTGGATGATCCAGACCAAGAACAGATGGCATTATGCCATTGGAACAACAAGACAGACCAAGAATAGCCCCTAGAGTAATAACGCTTACTAGAGTACCATCCCTGTGTATATAAGGACTCCCAATATGAGCAGACTGTCCTCAGACTGTCCATTTGTGACACTCCCATCGTCTCCTCCCCTTACTGCCTTGCACTAAGTGGCTCAGTGCCCAAGCCCTCTCCTGTACCCTCTGAAATCCCCTGTGTCCTGACACTTGACCCGTATCGTCAACCCACGTCCCCTGTCCATCCAGAACCCTCCTAGCGAATTACTGTCGACCCAGCAGTAAGTTCGCCACAATTGTCCAAGGCGGTCTCTGCTTCCTTGGTCCACTCAAACTTTTGCCCTTTCTTGATAGTGGCAAAGATGGGCCTGGCCATGTGAGTGAAGTTTGGTATGAACCTTCTTTGATATTGTAGGACTCCCATGGTCCACTGGACGTCCACCTTGCTTTGGAGAACTCGAGGCCACCTGCTGATCCCGTCTCGTTTGGCTGGATCCACCCTCATCTTCCCTGCTTCGACCAGGATTCCTAGGAATTCCATTTGTGTTTGTTCCCATTGGCACTTCGCTGGTTGCAAATGATACTGATGTTTGGCCATCAGACCAAGTAGCTCGTGCGTGCATTGCTTGTGTCCTTCCTTTCCTTTAGGTGTCTTCTTACTAGCTATGAAGAAGTCGTCCATATAACTGCTGGCTGAAGTGTCCATGTGATCGAACCACTTGTCCCTCCACGGTCTGAAGTCGCGCCACATCAGCCACATCCATTGAGCTGGGGCGTTTTTCATTCCGAAGTACAGCACCTTAGGTTGATACGTTCCTAGTGGTGTTTTGAAGGCTGCTTTCTGTCGATCGCCTTCCTCGATAGGAATATTATTATAACCCCATCTGATATCGAACTTGGAGAAGATCTCCTTCCCCTCCATCTGCTGCAAAAGGCGGTCAATTCGAGGTAAAGGGCCATTATCCCTTTTTGTCCATTGATTGAGTTTTCGATAATTGATGATAAGTCGTTTATCGGCACTATTCTTCTTGTTTATGAAGAATACAGGGGAGGTGTAAGGCGATGCTGATTCTTCAATGAACCCCTTTTCTAGCTCCTCTGCAAGGAATTTCTTCAATGTTTCCATTTCAGGTTTAGTCAGGGGGTAGACCTTGCAGTCCAACTGTTCTGGCGCTCCTGGTAGTAACTCCACTGTGGCATTTGGGTTTCAATCAGGAGGAAATCTTCTGGCTGCTTCCTCTGAGAAGACTTCCTTGTATTTTTGGTACTCCTTTGGCACCTTGTGCAATTGTATAGTTTCCTTCTGATGATATTGTTTGGCCATTTCCTGGGATATGGTCATTCTTCTGACATAGATAGCCTCGCCCTCCTTGGGCTTGCCCAGACTTTTGAGAGCCTTGATCTGCCACCTGGTGACCATGCGGTCTAAATGTTTGTACATGCTGCTTTGGATTTTGACCGTGCCTCCAAGCAACTTCCCTTTCCTCCAGTCCACTCTTGGGTTAAAGGTTCAAAGGAATGGGTATCCCAGTAATAGATGGTCCTTCCCCAAGTTTGTGATGTAAAACTCTTGGAGGTCTTCTTGGTCATTGTAGGAGATTCTCAGGTGACAGTAGTGAGTCATTTCTCCTTGTTTGTTTTCTGTTCCATCGACATTATAGACTTTGATTGGTTTGACTAGAGGTCGTTTCCCAACCTTCATCCTTTTCCAGGTAGTTTCGTCAATAAAATTCTCCGTAGCTCCACTATCCAGCAGAGCTGTTTCTTCGGCCATTGCATGAGCAGTTTGAAAGGAAAATGGTACATTCATGGAAGTGAGTCATTTAATGTACATTTCTTGTTCTTCTCTACTTACGCTAGTATTCCTAAGCCAGGCCATCAACTTGGAATTCCTCAAAAACCCTCGCTGATCAGTTTGTCGAACAGCTCTTCCTTTTCTTCAATGGTTAGGGCATTGATGTGCGCCATTAGCCCTCCTTTCCCTTTAATTGACCCGACCTTTGTGGATGCTTGGGACATTACTTCATCCTTGTTGTCTTCCGCAGTGGACTCCTCTTCTTCAGCCTCCATGACTTTGGCTGAAGGCTTCTTCCCGGATGTTGTCTTTCTATCTGGACAATTTCTGGACATGTGCCCTTGTTTCTTGCATCTGAAGCAATGTCCTTCGCTCATGAGCTTCTTCCATTCTTCAGAGGTGAGTTGTTGGAACCTTCCTCCTGTTTGTGGGGGTCGGCCCTTGGGCTTAGTGTCGATGACATCTACATCCATAGTGTCTGGGTCCCTAGGGGCTTTCTTCGGGATGGGGTGGTCTTTGAAGAACTGTTGGAACATGTTCTCTCGAACAGTGAGTCTGCCCCTTCCGAAACCTCCAGCTTCTTGTTTGATCCTCTTGGCCTTGACAACCTCCTTCCTAGTGGCCTCTTGCCACCCTTCGAGGTCATCGTCTGCTGGACAGTTGTCCTTCCTCAAAATTGCAGTGGCTAGCCAAGATTTCAAGCCCATTCTAAACGCCCGAACTGTTCCCTGGTGGTTTCTGTCCCATCCTAGTTCAGTGATAAGGGCATTGAAGGTGGAGATGTACTTGTGTAGGGGCATGTCCTTCTTCATGCTCAATGCTGATAGTTTAAATTGGGCGGCTTTGAGTAGGCTGTCATCCTTCCAAGTACTGATAAAATCATTCTTGAATCTTATCCAGTGCTGGTCATTATCCGCATCCATCCCTCCAGTTACTCTGTCGTTGGCGGCGTGGATCTGGGCCTTGGTCCACTCTCAGACCCTATCCCCCCTGATGTAGGTTATAGCCAATGCTACTCAGCTCAGGGGTCGGGCCATTACTCTCTTGTGTGAATTGATCCAGGCCCAGACTGTGAAGTCATACAGAAATGACTCCGCATTTTTCCTGTTTCCGTCAAAGATGTCTGGTGGGTGTCCATCCAATCCTCCTCCTCCTTGGGCTGCTTGTTGCATTGCAGCAGCCATTGGTTGGAGGGCCGGGGGGCCTCCTCCTCCTCCTCCTCCTGGAGGACCACCTCCTCCCCCTTGAGGATTTCCTCCTCCTCCACCTCCACCGCCTCCACTCCCATGTGCTGGGTCGGGCACTGGGATAGGGGCAAAGGTAGTCTGGATGGAAGGCCCTTCTTGTAGGCTCTGGAAGGTGACATCTGCAGTCCTTTCTTTGGTGGAGGTCATTGTAGCCATCATGAGCTGATCGATGGCTTTGTTCAACCTTTGTTGTGGGCTAATGTCGATTGCCTTTAGTTGCCTAGTAATGGTTTCTACTTCTGGCAACAGCTGTGTTTCAATGTGAAGCCTGTATTCACTTCTATCCACTCCGTGTTTCTGCAGTATCGGAGTTCTTTCTCTTGAAGACTCTGACCGTGTGTCAGTATTCATGTCTTCTTCTGAAGAGGTGTCCTTTTTTCTGGCCTCCTCAGTCTGGTAGGGTTCGGCTAATGTTCCTAGACCTTGTTTGTTTGGGTTTTCTATGAGATTGCTTTTGGTCATCCAAAATGTTCCTTCCTCTGAACTCCAGTAAGTGTAATACCACTGGTTGTTGATATATTCCACTGGTACCCAAACTCCTCCTATTCCTAGGATGGTGTAGGATGATTGGGCGAAGTTCTGTCTTATCGACCAAAGGGCGATTCCTTTGAGTTCTAGGGGTAGATTGTCTGCCCCTTTGTTCTGGAACTCTGCTGCTTCTTCAGGGTCCTCTGGGAAGCTCAAGATTATTGAGTCTCGAAGCTCCTCCTTCTGTTTCCCCTGGAGTTTTTCTCGCAGAGCCTTCATCTTGACTGGCTATTTAAAGCTCGACTTATGTCAAGAATCACTGATGCTCAACTCTTGATAGAGTTTGCAGTAGCGTCCCACCTATTCTGGAGTGCTGATTGATATAGCTCAATTACTAAGCTTTGGAGTTCCTTGGAGGTTATCCAAGGGGATTGAGAGTTGGTTAGATGATGAGAAGGGTCACTCCAATAGGTGAGAAGATAGTCAGCAAGACCAATATATGACTAAGTCGAGCTTGGCTCGACTCTACTACTGCTGAAGGGTTTAAATACAAGTCTGCTACTTAGAGATTCGTAAGTAGCAAATATGATCAATAAGCAATCTTCTCATGCCTGTCAGCTCTTCCTAAGTATCAGTAAGCTATCAGTAAGCTATGATATCATAGAGTGCATTTTTGGATCTTTAGAACAATAACATGGGAACAATCAGTCATTGGATCAATAAGCATCCAGTCATTGGATCAGTAAGCACATCAGTATCAGGCCACAATAAGTCCCACAGAACATCAAGACAAAGGTACCACACATCAGAACAATAGTGGGTCTAGGCATGCCACTCGCATCCAGACCTCTTGCAGAATGCCCAGTAAATGCAGGCGTGTTTGGGGATGGGAATGGGTGTGGATCGGAAGGAGGGAGGATGAGTTCCGGAACCAGGAGGTGTGGCTTGCCCTGTCGATCGAGGTAAGTCCATAACAAAAGGAGAGTGTCAAGGACAATGCATGGAGGTGAGCGGGCATGAGTACACCATCTTCAACATTGATGGCATGATGACAGAATACTAGTATGATACTCAGTGAAACAGGTACTCACATGTACTCACAGCCTGCACCCGGTGGGATGACTCATCCTCATCAACATGCACATGCATATACTGTAAGGTGAGGCTAGCCATTGAGCTTGGAATGAGCAAATCGGAGCACCCGCACATCAGTCTGATTCTTTCTCTCTTCTCGCTTGATCTCCTTGGCCCTTCCTGCCCACCTTTCACCTCTTCCAATTTTTGACCTTTGACCCTGAATGCTTTACCATGCCACCATGCCAACTCGCATTTGCATTGTCCCCCTTTTCATCCCTCTCCTCTTCCATCTTCTGCTCACATCTCGTTCTCAGCCTTGTCTCAGATGACCCTCACACCTTGGACAACAGCGCAGATCTTTGATCTGTGTACCAACCCCCTTCAACTTTGACCTCGACAATTCGTCTCTCATCCCCTCGGGACTCGACTCTGCTGAACAAACTCATGGCACATCGACACGAGGTCTCATGCATACAATCATGATACTTCCATCGTTCACACCACTGGCCCATCATTGACATGCATATACCCACCTGTCCTCCCAATAGTGTGCAATTATTTATTATGGTACCTCAGTTTTGTTACGATCCGCTGGAACGAACCCATCTTTTTCTCACCTTCACATGACCCTTTGACCCCGTGACAGACTAGATTCATAATCCGGACTCTCGACCCATACTCATTGACCATTTCTCGTTTGAGCCCCGTTTCATAGCTATCGTTTCATACAGTTGATGCGTTTCGCACCTCATTTCATGACTATCGTTTCATACAGTTGATGCACTTAGCACCTCGTTTCATGGCTATTGTTTCATATGGTTGATGCACTTAGCACCTCGTTTCAGATTAACTTCCCAGTACTATATAAGACCCTTGGATAGCGTACTAAAGGCCTTAAGCCTGACTTAGTTGAACCTGTATCAACAAGCAGTAGTCTTCAGGGATAATACCCAGTTGAACCCTCTTCTCTCTGTACCTAAGTCAATGTTGCGACTTAGCATGAACCGATCCCTTCAGACTACTTGAAGACCTATTACCTTTGCGAAGGTATGATCAATGACTGACCGTGACACCGACCCCCAGTTGTGTGGGATACTAGACAGCGTACCCGCTAGTAGTCGACTTAGACTGTGGACACACCATGTTTACTCGCATTGTCAGATTGAGCAGCACGAGTGTGCGTCAGGCTCTCGAACCAAGCCTTGGACCACTATCCAAGCAGGAACCCACTGAGTAGGGAGACCAGCCCCCGAACGTAGAGCGTGCTTGAGCACCCGAACCACAAACTGCCAATGTCTGGCCTTTACGCACCACAGGGTGTAACATAAGTCAGGCTTTCCATCTGACACGCTGGCAGCTCTACCGCTATCCTTACCACCGAACCTCAATACCTACACACCCGCGCCTAAAAGAAAAACAGACAACCTACCCCGCAGTGTACAAGGAGAGTGCTTCTGGATCAAAGACGTCCCTCAACTTGGATACTGGGTCAAACACGAAAAGAAGTGGTACCCTGTCGAACTATACGACTTTACATACACCGACGAACAACAAAGGACCCACACTGGACACACGTGGTTCATACTTACAGAGAACAAAGATGACAGTACCTGGCACACTAGAGGAGCTAACATGGTTAACCTCACCAACGAACTAGGACTAGGATGGTGGAATGTAGTGGATCCCAACTATCAGGCAGGGCAGCATATCATTACCACCCCAGAACCGGCACAAATATCGGCAGCCCCTTCAGCGGGACCGGTGCCCATGGACACGATCGCGGCAACAGTAGTCGCACCAGCAGTACAAACCCCAAACAATGGGCAAAGCAAGGGAGGGCTCATTGGCCTCCCACCCCTGATCTTCAACGGCAACAGAGCCAAGTCCGACCTATTCCTGGACAAATTCCTAGGATATGAACTAATCAATGGAGAAAGTAGAACTTTCCAGGTCCCATACCTAAAGACGGCCCTGTGCCTGTCCTACATCGTCAGACCAAACGTAGACGCATGGGCCAACTCCAAGAGGCGCTGGCTCAGGGACCAAGTCAAGGTCCATGGAATCCTGCAGAGCAGCGATATGCTATGGGATTCATTCGAACACGACTTTAGGGCGGCATACGTCCATTCAGATGCCAAGTTAAATGCCCTACAGAAATTCCAAGAACTGAAGATGATCAGAGGAGACATCGACTCTTACATCACCACCTTCAACCAACTCCGCAAAGAGTCTGGCTATAGAGAAGATGACCTTGGGGTGATCGTCAAGTTCAGGGAGGGACTCCCACCGAAACTCCTCCAAGAGATCATCATGCACAACATACCAGCCCCTACCACCATGAACGTGTGGAAGAAGAAAGCCAGAGAACGACAAACGGTATACAAAGAACTCAGGAACGTCACCGCAAAGAAACCATTTCCTGCACAACAACTAGCCCAATATCTAGGGTTACGAAACTATCAACCAATGCAACGCCCACCCTCCGGGCCGAAACCCAGTCAAGGGAGAACCCCACAGACAACTAGTCAAGTCGTCCCTATGGATGTGGACGCAGGAAATACAGGTAGAAGGTTCGGACCAGGGCAATGGAGCCCGGAAAAGCAAGACCTCTACCAGAAAGGTGCATGCTTCATTTGCAAAGCACAGGGGCACATCAGTCGCAATTGCCCCCAGAAACCAAAGAAACTGTACCAAGGGCAGCCAAGTCATGCCCACATTGCAGAGGTCGCCGAGCCAAAAGCGACCATCAGTAACGACGAAGCCCTGAAACAGATCAGAGGACTTGAGGGCATCCTCAAAATGTTACCGAATGAACCCGAAGCAGTAAAAATCCGCGTGATCAGTGCGCTGCAGGATTTTTACCAGGCCCAAAACTAGCTGCCGTAGTTAGGGCTCTAAAGATACGGACAATGTACATAAACAAGCACAACTCAATCAAGTTGCTGTTTTCATTACACACGTATTGAGGAAAGGCAGAGGAAACAGCACTCGTTGACAGTGGTGCAACAGAAAACTTCGTGGATTACAAAACTGTGGCAAGATTACGCCTTGGGACCAAGAAGTTGGAACAAGTACGTCCCATCATTAACATAGATGGGACATCGAACCAGGCAGGAGACATCACACACTACTGCGACCTCCTGGTGACCAGAGGACAGCAAACCGGACGAGAAAGGTTTTTTGTCACTAACCTAGGGAAGGACCAATTCATCTTCGGATACCCCTGGTTACGAACATTCAACCCCGAAATTGACTGGACAACGGGGATTGTAAAAGGTCCAGAGACACGAATGGAAACCTTACTCAAAGGTGTCAAGAATCGCTGACGCTCGACTCTTGATAGAGTTCACAGTAGCGTCTCACCTGTTCTGGAGTGCTGATTGATATAGCTCAATCACTAAGCTTCGATGGTCCTTGGAGATTATCCAAGGGGAGCGAGAGTTGGTTAGACGATGAGAAGGGTCACTCCAATAGGTGAGATGGTAGTCAGCAAGACCAATGTTTGATTAAGTCGAGCTTGGCTCGACTCTACAACTATTGCAGGGTTTAAATACAAGTCTGCTACTTAGGGATTTGTAAGTAACAAGTGCAATCAGTAAGCAGTCTTCTCAAGCCTGTCAGCTCTTCCTAAGTATCAGTAAGCCATCAGTAAGCTATGATATCATAGAGTGCGTTTTTTGGACTTTGGAACAATAACATGGGAACAATCAGTCATCGAATCAATCAACATATCCGTATCAGGACATAATAAGTCTCACAGAACGTCAGAGCAAAGGTGCCACACATCAGAACAATAAGGAGCCTAGTCATGCCACTTGCATCCAGACTTCTTGCAAAAGGCCCAGTGCATACAGGCGTGTTTGGGGATAGGAATGGGCGTGGACCGAATGGAGGGGGTATGAACTTGGTGGCCAGGTGGTGAGACTTGTCCTGTAGATCGAGGTAAGTCCATAACATCATCTCCCCTTTAAGGTCGAGCTTTCCACAGCTCTCAGTCACCTCGATCCTGGGCCTCCCAATTAATGTAGTCGTCAGGGTCTTCTCCTCCTTCGAGGTGGTAGTCCTTCTGCGCCTCTGCCTCCTCTCGGTCCTCTCTCTCTTTCCTTTCCTTTTCTCGTTGTTTTGATCGAAAGAGTTCCACGACAACCCCCATGCGCGTGAGGGGGTAGGCGTCTTGTGCATGCTTCCGAGTGCAATTCCAGACCTCCTGACACATGGTCAGGTATTCGTCAGTCATAGGGAATTTATCTTGAGATAGGATGTGAGGGCCGAGTCGGGAGTCCTCGTTGGGGGTAAGAGTTGGAGTCCCTCGTCCCTTCCCTTTGCGTGTAGCAGAGGATGCCACCATGCGATGCGGGGTTGACTGCCCTCTCCCCCTTTTCGGTCCCTTGGATCTAGTAGGCGAGTGAGGGCCGGGGGCATCTTGACTTCCCTCTCTAGGAAGCTGGCCACGGACTCCTTGGATGGTTTCCACCGATCCAGTGGAAGATGGATCGGCGGGAGCGGCAGGAAAGGGCTGCAAGGTTTTTTGGATGCGGTCTCGACTTTCCTGCTCCTCTGCTTCCTCCTTTTTGCTTTGGAGGTAGGCATATGGGCACCGCGGTACCTTGCCAATGTGTCGGGGTAAGATTGCGCAGAGTCCTCCGGGTCGACACCTGTTATGAGGGTCGTGGCATTGATCCTCTGTGTGGCCTGCCCCCAAGCCATGATAATGGCAGTTGTCGAGGATCTTGGGTA
The DNA here is from genome assembly GCA_022376545.1 of Russula dissimulans. NCBI lineage: Eukaryota > Fungi > Basidiomycota > Agaricomycetes > Russulales > Russulaceae > Russula > Russula dissimulans. The sequence continues at coordinate 6,403 of WTXJ01000157.1, read as the reverse complement.
TGTGGGGCAGGTGGTACTTCTGTCCCATTCCCATACTCATCAACCAGTCTCCTCCTTCTCCTGGGGAGACTAACGCCTTTGGGTCCCTGTCGTCGTAGGCCTCTCTAATCCTCTCCAGAGCTTGGGCTTCGGTGAGGTACTTCTTTGCTTCTCGGATTTCCGATTCGATGTTTCGCCTCTTTCGGTCGAGTTCGACCCATTTGTTAGTGAGTGCTTGTGCCTCCTTGCTGAGTCGCTCTTGCTCTAGGTCAAGGTACTTCTTTTCGATTGCTGAAGATTGGAGGTGGTATACTTCTGCGAAAATTCCATTGTCATTGATCAGTTCTGCCCCTCTGATCAATGACCGGTCTCGGAAATAATGTTCCAGTAGGAATTTGTCGAGGTCTTCTTCCTTGCACTCCCAGGGGAAGATCCTCCAACTAGGAGCAGGGTGGAGGCTCTCTCCGTACTCTGGTTTCCCTTTCCCCATGGTGCTAAACACCTTAGGGTCTCCATTTTGGATGAGGAACTTCTGGTACTTAGCTCCTTTCCATTTATAGGTGTCTTCCTGTAGGACTTCTGTCTTGGTGAAACTACGACTCGGGTTCCACCTAACCCACCCCTCTCCTGGGTGGTCATCCTCTTCTTGGTCCCCTGCGTGATCCACCAATTTAGGTGTGGCTCGTTGGCTGGTGGTGGTGTGTGGCGAAGCGGGGGTAGGGGTGATTTCTTCCTCCAGGGATCGGCTGGTACTGGCAGGTGTCCGAGGTGGGAGACCAGTCTGCCCCTCTGTGAGGGTTGCGCCAGCTCCTCTTGCCCCTTCATCAGGGGATTCGGAGGCAGGCTGGACAGGTTCTTGGAACCCCAAAGCTTCACCTCCGGCACTGCTACCTTCCCAATGTGCCGATGATCCTTCGTGTGCTTGGGTGATTCCAAACCCTGGCGGTGCCTGGAGTTCTTCGACACTAGGGATGCTTCCTTCCCTGCTTGTAGACGCATCTTCCCTTCGAGGGGGAACTCGGAGAATTTCGGGTGTGTTGGGGCGAGTGGATATCACTGAGATGTGTGAGGGTGTGGGTGAAGGGGCAGTAGACATGTGGGCTAGTGTGAGACGAGAGAAGGCTTTAGTGAGGGTTGCGATGGAATGATGGGGTTCTTCGCCATCCATTGGCTCGTCCTTTTGTACCCTTGCAGTCTTTATAGCCGTGGGATGTTCCTTGTGATATTTTTCAATCAATTGTTGTGCGAAGATGTCCTTTTTGTCCTGCCAGGTATTTTCCGCTTCGGGATATCCTTTCCACTTCAAGAGATATTGCAACCTCTTCGTCCTCCCATACCTTCGAGAGTCTAACACCTTTTGACCTCCCATTCTTCCTGTCCTTCGACTAGGTCTGGTAGTTGCCTTTCATAGTTAGGCCCATGTTCCTCCGTCTCCTTGTATGGTGTTAATAGACTTGCATGGAACACGTTATGAATCTTCCACTGTTCTGGAAGGTTCAATCGATAAGCCACAGGGCTTATGACTTCTGTGACTTCGAAGGGGCCGTATCGTTTGGGTCTCAGTTTGGTAGTGGGATGAGTTGTGTGGATGTTTTTTGCTTCGAGCCATACCTTCTCATCCTTCTGATATTCCTTGAACTTTGTGTCTTTCTTCCACAATGATTGCGCCCTCTTCATTGCTTCTTGTGCCTCTCGTCTTGCTTCTTTTATCCTCGTGTTGTACCATTCTATCCTGGGCATTTCACTTGGGCGCTCCGGCTGGTGTGCCCTTGGCGTATACCCCATCCATAGATCGTAAGGGGTTCTTCTTGTTGTGGCCGATACTCGTGCATTCAACATGTATTGCACGACTGGGAGGTAGTCTGCCCAGTTTGTTTGTTGGTAATTGCAGAAGATTCGTAGGATGTCTTCGACATTCTGATTCATTCTTTCTGATTGCCCGTCTGTTTGGGGATGATAGGCGCTACTGATGTTCTGTTCTATCTCTAGTTGGGAGCAAACTTCCTTGGCGAAGTTACTAGTGAACCTTGTGTCCCGATCTGAGATGATTTTGCTGGGTAGTCCTACGAAGGGGAATACTCGGTTCTTGTATTCCTTTGCCAGCTCTTCTGTGTTCATTGTTTCTCGACATGGTACTAGGATGACGCCTTTTGTGCAGTCATGATCGGTAATGGTCAGGATTGCGTTATACCCATTTGAAGTGGGAAGTTTGACAATGAAATCCATGGCTATCGTCTGGAAGGGGTGCGCCTCAGGTTCTGGATCGATTGGGTATAATCCCGGGGTGTTCCTGTGGTGTATAACTTTGTTTGACTGGCACGTTGCGCATCCCTTTATATATTCTTCGATGAATTTGCCCATTCCTGGCCACCAGTAATATCGCCGGAGGTCCTGTTGTGTTTTAGCTCGCCCAGGGTGTCCAGCTGTAGGCCCATCGTGGTAGATCTCCAGTAAGCTTTTCTGGATTTGTTCCGGCCTGGGCACCACTATAGCCTGTCGGTGCCAGTAATACCCCTTCCTCTTTTGGATGTCATACTTCGTCTTCCATCCTTCAAGGATTGCAGTGTTCTCCTCTCGTTTCTGTTGTCTCCGGATTTCTTCTTCGACCGCCATTGGTCTGATGAGTTTGATGAACAAATGGTCTGGGAGCGGTATCGCCTTTACTTCCTCCCCTTCTGATGGCATATGATCTGATCTTCGTGACAAGGCGTCTGCCACAGCGTTCCTCTTCCCAGGCAGGTGGCAGATGTCAAAATCAAACCTTGCCAGGAAGGTGATATATCTGGCCACCTTGCCGGAGAGTTTCTGCGCCTCCCTATGTTTGGTTAGGTTGGCATGATCGGTATAAACCTTGACTCGATGTGGGGAGCCTTCTAGAAGGTATCTCCAGAATTTGAATGCCCTGATAAGGGCCAGGAATTCTCGATCATAGACGTCGTAATTCCTTTCTGCTTGGTTGAGGGCTTCGGAATGATATCCCACTTCCATCCGCTTTCCTGTTTCATCTCTTTGAATGAGTACTGCCCCTGTAGCATAATCGGAGGCATCGATCTCTACTTCGAAGGGTTTGTCAGGGTTTGGGTGGCTTATTTGAGGATCGGCTTCGATCTTCTTAATAAGACTATCCAAGGCGGTTTCTGCTTCCTTGGTCCACTCGAACTTCTGTCCCTTTTTGATGGTGGCAAAAATGGGCCTGGCCATGTGAGCGAAGTTCGGTATGAATCTTCTCTGGTACTGTAAGACTCCCATGGTTCGCTGGACGTCCACTTTGCTCTGGAGTATTCGAGGCCATTTACTGATTCCGTCCCGTTTGGCTGGGTCCACCCTCATCTTCCCGGCTTCGACTAGGATTCCTAGGAATTCCATTTGTGTTTGTTCCCATTGACACTTTGCCGGTCGTAGATGATAACGATGTTTGGCCATCAGTTCGAGCAATTCGTGCGTACATTGTTTATGTCCTTCCTCCCCTAGGGGCGTCTTCTTGCTGGCTATGAAGAAGTCGTCCATATAGCTGCCTGCTGAAGTATCCATATGATTGAACCACTTGTCCCTCCATGGCTGGAAATCTCGCCACATCAGTCGCGTCCATTGAGCTGGGGCGTTTTTCATTCCGAAATACAGCACTTTAGGTTGGTACGTCCCTAGTGACGTTTTGAAGGCTGCCTTTGGTCGATCTCCTTCTTCGATAGGAATGTTATTGTACCCCCATCTGATGTCGAACTTTGAGAAGATTTCCTTCCCCTCCATTTGTTGCAGAAGGCGGTCAATTCGGGGTAAGGTGTTACGCTCCTGCGGGCGCAAGGGCCAGACGTTGGCGGTTTGGGGTCCAGGTGCGCGTTAAGCAGCACTAGAAGGTCTTTAGTCGAATGGGGGCTGGTCTCCCTACTCAGCGAGCACTTGCAAAGCAAGGCTAAGTCGATAGGCAAGTAAATGCGGTCTGTGCAAGGGTCTAAGTTGACGATGAAGTGATCCCCCTCCTCGGAAGGTCCTTGCCAGTAATTCTGGAGTCGAAGTCGGTCCAGTGGCCTTCCCACTTTGTATGCCAATGACCAGAAAGTTGCAAGATTGATTCTAAGTCAGGCTTAAGGCCCAACTGTGAGTTATACAAGTTTATATACATGTTGCAGTCTGTCTAGGACGCTTGGTGAGTCAGGTAAGTAAGAATAGTAGCAAATGGCCTTAAGGGCTCTTGGGTCGAGTCAGAGTAGTAAGCGAAGAGACAATAACAAGTATCAGGACCGAAGGCAGTAACAATGGAATGAGTCACGATAGCTAAGCGAAGGTAAAATGATGGTAGCTAGCGGGGAAGTTTTATGGAAGAGTAGGTAGGTAGTCCGAGGGCGTAAGAAGTAGCAAGTGAGATAGGAGCAAAGAAAGGAAAAAGGACGGGTAGTGGTAAGTCCGAGGGGCAGATCGTAACATAAGGGGCCATTATCCCTTTTTGTCCATTGATTAAGTTTTCGATAATCGATAATGAGCCGTTTATCGACGCTATTCTTCTTGTTTATGAAGAACACAGGGGAGGTGTAGGGCGAGGCCGATTCTTCGATGAACCCTTTTTCTAGTTCTTCTGCAAGGAACTTCTTCAGCGTTTCCGTTTCTGGTTTAGTCAAGGGGTAGATTTTGCAGTCTAACTGCTCTGGAGCTCCTGGCAACAGTTCTACTGTGGCGTTGGGGTTTCGGTCAGGGGGGAATCTCCTGGCTGCTTCTTCGGAGAAAACTTCCTTGTGCTTTCGGTATTCTTTTGGCACCTCATGTATTTGTGTGGTACCCTTCTGATGGTATTGTTCAGCCATTTCCTGAGATATGGTTTGCCTTCTGACGTAGATGGCCTCGTCTTCCTTGGGATTGCCCAGACTTTTAATGGCTTTGATCTGCCACCTGGTGACCATGCGGTCTAGGTGTTTGTACATGCTGCTTTGAATCTTGATCGTGCCTTCAAGCAGCTTTCCTTTTCTCCAGTCTACTCTTGGGTTGAAGGTTCGGAGGAATGGGTATCCCAGTATTAAGCGGTCCTTTCCCAGGTTTGTGATGTAGAACTCTTGAAGGTCTTCTTGGTCATTGTAGGAGATCCTTAAGCGGCAGTAATGAGTCATTTCTCCTTGTTTGTTCTCCGTTCCATCGACGTTGTAGACTTTGATTGGTTTGACTAGAGGTTGCTTTCCGACTTTCATCCTTTTCCAGGTAGTTTCATCGATGAAATTCTCTGTAGCTCCGCTGTCCAACAGAGCTGTTTCTTCGGCCTTTGCATGAGCAGTTTGAAAGGAAAATGGTACATTCATGGAAGTGAGTCATTTAATGTACATTTCTTGTTCTTCTCTGCTCATGCTAGTATTCCTAAGCCAGGCCGTCGGCTTGGAACTTCTCAAAAACCCTCGCTAATCAGTTTGTCAAACAGCTCCTCTTTTTCTTCGATGGTTAAGGCATTGATGTGCGCCATTAATCCTCCTTTCCCTTTAATTGATCCGACCTTTGTGGATGCTTGGGACGTCACTTCATCCTTGTCGTCTTCTACAGTAGACTCCTCTTCTTCAGCCTCCATAACTTTGGCTGTGGGTTTCTTCCCAGGTGTCGTTTTTCTGTCTGGGCAATTCCTAGACATATGCCCTTGTTTCTTGCATCTGAAGCATCGTCCTTCGCTCATGAGTTTCTTTCGTTCCTCAGGTGCAAGTTGTTGGAATTTTCCTGGGGGTCGGCCCTTGGGTTTAGTGTCGATGACATCTACATCCATGGCGTCTGGGTCTCTAGGAGCTTTCTTTGGGACGGGGTGGTCTTTGAAGAACTGTTGGAACATGTTCTCTGAACGGTAAGTCCTCCCCTTCCAAAGCCCCCAGCTTCCTGCTTGATTCTTTTGGCTTTGACAACTTCTTTCCTAGCGGCCTCTTGCCACCCCTCAAGGTCGTTGTCCGCTGGACAGTTGTCCTTCCTCAAGATCGCAGTGGCCAACCAGGATTTTAGTCCCATCCTAAATGCCCTAACTGTCCCTTGGTGGTTTCTGTCCCACCCTAGTTCGGTGATGAGCGCATTGAAGGTGGAAATGTATTTGTGTAAGGGCATATCCTTCTTCATGCTCAGCGCTGATAATTTGAACTGAGCATCTTCGAGCAGGCTGTCATCCTTCCAGGTATTGACAAAGTCATTTTTGAACCTTATCCAGTGTTGTTCGTTGTCTGCATTCATTCCGTCCGTTACTCTGTTGTTAGTGGCGCGGATTTGAGCTTTGGTCCATTCTCGGACCCTATCTCCTCTGATGTAGGTGATGGCTAGGGCTACTCGGCTCAGAGGTCGGGCCATTACTCTTTTGTGTGAATTGATCCAGGCCCAGACCGTGAAGTCATACATAAATGACTCTGCGTTTTTCCTGTTCCCATCGAAGATGTCTGGTGGGTGTCCGTCCAGTCCTCCTCCTCCTTGGGCTGCTTGT
>WTXJ01000156.1:0-54266 GCA_022376545.1 Russula dissimulans | reverse complement strand
CCCACTCGAATAGTCCTTGTTGGTTTTGAACGCAGTTTTGTATTCGTCTCCTTCGGCGATTCGGATGTTATTGTACCCGGCTCTGATGTCGAATTTACTGAACAACGTTTTGCCTCTGAGTTCTTCCAAGATTGACTGTATGCGGGGGAGTGGCGTGACGTCCATAACGGTGTATTCATTTAGCCTTCGGTAGTCGTGTACAATTCGGAGCGTTCCGTCCTTTTTCTTGACCGTGAAGGTTGGGGAGCCATAGGGAGATGCCGACGTCGTGATGTAGCCTTTGTCTAAGTTGTCCGAAAGATACTCGTCTAACACCTTTTGTTCGTCTTTTGACAGCGGGTAGACCTTGCTGTTGATTACGTCGGGTGCGTCCGTTTTAGTTCGATTTTGTGGTCCCATTTGCGGCGTGGTGGTAGTTGACGGGCTTCCTGTTCCGAGAATACTTTCCAATGTCGCTTGAAAACCGCGGGGATTGTTTGTTCCGTATTGACCTTTCCGGCATCGTAAGCCTTTTCCGCCATTTGCTGGGCGATGGTAGCTTTGTTGACTTCGATTGGTTCCATTTTGATCGTTTTGATGGCGACGTATAGTTCGTCGCCGTCTTCGAGTTGGCGAGCCGCCATCCTTGTTGCTTCGATCAGATGTTCTTTTCTAGTTAGGTTACCTTTGAGCAAGGTTTCCATTCGTGTTTCAGGGCCTTTTACAGTCCCCGTCGCCCAGTCGATTTCGGGGTTGAATGTTCGTAGCCAGGGGTATCCGAAAATGAATCGGTCTTTCCCTAGGTTAGTGACGAAAAATCTTTCTCGTCCGGTCTGTTGTCCTCTGGTTACCAGGAGGTCGCAGTAGTGCGTGATATCTCCTGCCTGGTTCGATGTCCCGTCTATATTAATGATGGGACGTACTTGTTCCAACTTCTTGGTCCCGAGGCGTAACCTAGCTACGGTTTTGTAGTCCACGAAGTTTTCCGTTGCGCCGCTGTCGACGAGCGCAGTTTCTTCTGCCTTTCCTCGATACGTGTACAATGAAAACGGCAACTTGATTGAGTTTTGTTTGTTTATGTACATCGTTCGTATCTTTAGGGCCCTAACTACGGCAGCTAGTTTCGGGCTTGGTAAAAATCCTGCAGCGCATTGATCGCGCGGATTTTTACTTCTTCGGGTTCGTCCGGCAGCATTTTGAGGACGCCTTCTAGTCCTCCAATTTGTTTCAGGGCCTCGTCGTTACTGATGGTCATCTTTGGTTCGGCGACCTCTGTGGCGCGGGCGCGACTTGACTGTCCTTGGTACGGTTTCTTCGGTTTCTGGGGGCAATCACGGCTGATGTGCCCCTGCGCTTTGCAAATGAAGCACGCGCCTTTTTGGTAGAGGTCCTGCCTTTCTGGGCTCCACTGTCCTGGCCCGAACCTCCTGCCGGTGTTTCCTGCGTCCACATCCATGGGGACGACTTGACTGGTTGTCTGTGGGGCCCTTCCCTGATTGGGTTTTGGCCCGTATGCTGGTCTCTGTGTTGGTTGGTAATTTCGTAACCCTAGGTATTGGGCTAGTTGTTGTACGGGGAACGGTTTTTTTGCGGTGACGTTCCTTAGTTCTTTGTACACCGTCTGTCGTTCTCTGGCTTTCTTCTTCCACGCATTCATGGTGGTTGGGGCTGGCACGTTGTGTGTGATGATCTCTTGGAGGAGTTTCGGTGGGAGTCCTTCCCTGAATTTGACGATCGCTCCGAGATCGTCCTCTCTGTAGCCAGACTCTTCTCGGAGTCGGTCGAAAGTGGCGATGTAGGAGTCGATGTCTCCTCCGATCATCTTCAGTTCTTGGAATTTCTGCAGGGCGTTCAACTTGGCGTCTGAATCAATGTACGCCGCCCTGAAATCGTGTTCGAACGAGTCCCATAGCATATCGCTATTCTGAGGTACTCCATGGACCTTGACTTGGTCCCTGAGCCAACGCCTCTTGGCGTTTGCCCATGCGTCTACGTTTGGTCCGGCGATGTAAGACAGGCACAAGGCCGTTTTTAGGTATGGGACCTGGAAGGTTCTGCTTTCTCCATTGAGGAGTTCGTATCCCAGGAATTTGTCCAGGAATAGGTCGGATTTGGCTCTATTGCCGTCGAAGATCGGGGGGGGGAGGCCGATGAGTCCTCCCCTGCTCTGCCCGTTACTTTGGGCTGACTGTGCTGGTGCAACCATCGTGGCTGCGATCGTGTCCATTGGCACTGGTCCCGCTGAAGGGGCTGCCGATATTTGTGCCGGTTCTGGTGCAGTGATAACGTGCTGCCCCGTCTGGTGGTTGGGATCCGCTACATCCCACCATCCTAGTCCTAGGTCGTTTGTAATATTGACCATATTGGCTCCTCTGGTATGCCAAGTTCCGTCGTTGTCGTCTTCTAATAGGATAAACCACGCGTGTCCTGTGTGGGTCCTCTGCTGTTCGTCGGTGTGTGTGTAGCTGTAAAGTTCAACGGGGTACCACTTGCTGTCGTGCTTGACCCAGTATCCAAGTTGAGCGACGTCTTTGATCCAAAGAGCTTCCCCTTGTACGTTACGGGGTAGGTCGTCTCGTTTTCTCTTGGGTGCGGGTATGTAGGTGTTGAGGTTCGGTGCAAGTGAAAGCGGTAGAGCTGCCAGCGTGTTGGAGGTGAAAGCCTGACTTATGTTACGCCCTGCGGTGCGTAAAGGCCAGACGTTGGCAGTTCGGTGTTCGAGTGCTTAAGCACGCTCTACGTTCGGGGGCTGGACTCCCTACTCAGCGGTTCGGGCTTGGATAGCGGTCCAAGACTTGGTTCAAGAGCCTGACGCACACTGGTGCTGCTCTTCTGACAATGCAAGTAAATGCGGTGTGTCCACGGTCTAATTCGACTACTAGCGGGTGCTCCGTCTAGTATCCCACACAGCCGGGGGTCGGTGTCACGGTCAGTCGTTCGGCGTACCTGCGCAGAGGTAATAGGTCTTCAAGTAGTCTGAAGGGATCGGTTCACGCTAAGTCGCAACGCGGACTTAGGTATAGACAGGAGAGGGTTCAACTGGGTATTATCCCTGAAGACTACTGCTTGTTGATACAGGTTCAACTAAGTCAGGCTTAAGGCCTAACTGTCTATCGTAGAGGGTCTTTATAGTAACGGGGCGTGGTCCGTGCGCGAAGTAGGGAACTACGAAGCGAGTCTGGGGAATACTAACGAACGAGTCTACAAGGTGAAACGAGGTGTTAGGTACATCAATCGTAAGTTTTAAGCGAAGGGATGATGGATATGAGACGAGGCACTTGTGTGTCAATCGTGCTGCGCAATGTTATGAGTCAATCGGTATGAGTCACGAGTCTGGTCTATCACGGATCAAAAGAGTCATATGATGGTGAGAAAAGAAAAAAAGCGGGGTCCGTTCCAGCGGATCGTAACAGCGAGCCAAGGGTACCCAAAGATAAACCTGTCTTTTCCGAGGTTAGTAACATAGAAGCGGACTCTTTCCTTTGTATCTCCTCTGGAGATCATTAGGTCGCAGTAGTTGGTAACGCTTCCTGCTTTATTTTCGGTGCCGTCAATGTTTCTTACCAGCCTTGCTTGTTCGAGCTTCTTGGTTCCTAGTCGTAGCCTTGCTACTGTTTTATAATCGATGAAATTTTCTGTTGCTCCACTGTCAATAAGAGCAATCTCTTCTGCCTTGCCTTTGAATGAGTATAAATCAAACACTAATTTGACTGAGTCGTGTCTGGTTATGTACATCTTTCTCAAGCGTAGGGCCCTAACTATGGCAGTTAGTTTCGGGCCGGTTAAAAATCCTGCGCACCATCTGCTATGGCCATGCGCTTTTCCTCATCCATGCCCTGCAGTATTCCCCATAGCTCTTTTGGGTCCATGTTGCTAATGGTGTCTTTGAGGGACGGCTGTTCTTGTTCTTTGGGAGGTTCTTCTGCTTTTGCTGCTCTGATCGTTGTTCCTCCTCCTCCTTGTCCTTGCCTTTTTTGAGGGCAGAAGCGGCTGATGTGGCCAGGCTGTCTGCAGCGGAAGCACGCGCCTTTCTTGCTCAGTTCGGCGCGTTCTTGCTCGGAGAGGGGTGTAAATATACGCCCTGCGTCTACGTCCATTGGGACTACTTGGTTGTTACCTTTGCTTTGATAGCCGGTTTGTGGGCGGCCGTTCTGGCTTCTCTGCTGAGGTGGGACATAGTTCCGAAGGCCCAGCATAGTTGCCCACTTTTTCTGTGCTTCTGTGCGGTTGTTATTTGTTTTCTGGGTTAGGCCAGCATTTTTGAGCTCCTTGTACACTGTCTGGCGCTCTCTAGCCTTCTTCTTCCACTCCTCCAAGGTGGCTGGAGCTGGGGAGCAGTGGGTGATGATCTGGTGGAGTAACTTGGGTTGTAGCCCGTCTTTAAATTTGGCTATAGCCCCTATGTCATCTCTTCGGTACCCTGCAGTTTCTCTGAGTCTTTCGAACTCAGCAGTGTACGTGTCAAGGTCATCTCCAGTCATTCTGAGCTCCTGGAACTTTTGGAGGGCGGTGAGGCGGGCATCGGTGTCGGTAAAGGCTGTCCTGAAGTCTGCCTCAAAGTCATCCCACAGGGAGTTGTCCTCCATTTTGCGTGTTCCCGTCCTGACTGACTCATGGAGCCATATCCTTTTACTTTTGGCCCATGCGTCGACTTTTGGGCCAGTAATATAGGAGAGGCAAAGTGCTGTTTTGGTGAAGGGAACCTGGAAGATCTTTTTGTCCCAGTTGATGAGTTCGTAGCCCAAGAATCTATCGAGAAATTCTTCTGACTTGTCCCTATCTCCATTGAAGATCGGGGGTGCTAGTCCTACTGGGGCTCCGTTCCCTGGGTTTGTCTGTCCCATTGGTTGTGGGGGTGGTTCTACGATTGTGGTGTTGATTTGCTCTTCTTGTTGAGTCTCCATGTCGGTTACTGACTGTTCTTCTTGTTGATAATTGGGTTGGTACGTTTTAATCTTTCCTTCTTCTGCTTCCTTGTCAGTTTCTCTCCACCAACCTAGTCCGTTTGATCCTGGGGATAGTTGGTATTTCTTTCTGGTGTACCAGTTGGGGTCTTCGTCGTCTCCTTCTTCAAGGACAAACCAACGATCTCCTGTTTGTGTTACCCCTTCTTTATCGGTGTGTCTGAAGTTGTAGAATTCAACAGCTCTTTCTACGTTCTTGCTTTTGGCGTAGTAGCCCTTGTGGCCTGGATTTGGGACCCAATATGCTTTCCCTTTTACGTGGGCTGGTAGGTTGTCTCTGGTTCTTCTTTGTACTGTGACTGGGGTGTCTGGGTCTTCTGGTAGATATAGTTCTAGTGCGGCCAGCTTGTCTGTGGGGTTAAAGCCTGACTTATGTTACGCTCCTGCGGGCGCAAGGGCCAGACGTTGGCAGTTTGGGGTCCGGATGCGCGTTAAGCAGCACTAGAAAGTCTTTAGTCGAATGGGGGCTGGTCTCCCTACTCAGCGAGCACTTGCAAAGCAAGGCTAGTCGATAGGCAAGTAAATGCGGTCTGTACAAGGGTCTAAGTTGACGATGAAGTGATCCCCCTCCTCGGAAGGTCCTTGCCAGTAGTTCTAGAGTCGAAGTCGGTCCAGTGGCCTTCCCACTTTGTATGCCAATGACCAGAAAGTCGCAAGATTGATTCTAAGTCAGGCTTAAGGCCCAACTGTGAATGATATGGGTTTATATACATGTTGCAGTCCGTCTAGGACGCTTGGTGAGTCAGGTAAGTAATAATAGTGACGAGTGGCCTTAAGGGCTCTTGGGTCGAGTCAGAGTAGCAAGCGAGGGACAATAATAACGGCTAGGGATCGAGACGGTAACGATGAAACGAGTCACAATAGCTAAGCGAAGGTAAAGTGATGGTAGCTAGTGGAAAGGTTTTTAAGGAAGGGTAAGTAGGGCGTCCGAGGGGATAAAGAAGTAATAAGCGAGATAGGAGGGAAGAAGGGGAAAAAGTATGTGATGGTAAGTCCGAGGGGCAGATCATAACAGGTGACATAGAAGGAAAAAAGATAGTCCGTGGGGCGGATCGTAGCAGCGCCCATGGCTGTGCCAGGGCAGGCAGTCATTGCTGCCATTGCCACTAGTCTTCTACCACTGTCACCTGCCCTGCCTCCATCCTGCTGCCGCTTCAGCCCATCGCATAGCTGCCACACTGCTGTTGCAGCCTGTCATACTGCCATGCCGCCACCTGTCATGCCACTGCTGTGCTGCTGCCACTGTGCTGCTGTCCATTTTGCCTCTGTGGTGCTGCTGCTGTCACACACAGTACTGGTGCTGCCCATCATGCCACTGTAGTGTTGCCCAGGAAGCTGACTCATCACGGTCACACCTGTCCCCCACCTCACCCCCTGCCACCTCACCCCAACCCAGTCAGACTGCTGTCAGGTCTGAGGCCTCAGAGACTCTCAATTCCTCTCAAGACATACAACATTTTTTTACTAAAGCTCCAGGGGAGCAAACTAAGTGCAATTATTGCCTGTAAGTCTCCGCATATCCATATATATGCAATACTCAAATCACTTGCTAGCGTTTTGGAGAAGGAATACCTTGAGATTGGCAAACCCTGGCCCCCCCACTGTAGGATTTATTATGCGCCCAGTACGGGTAACACCATCCTCCAACATCACCTCAAAAGTTATCATAAGCCCGAGTATCTCAAACTATGGAAGCAATACAATTGGACCATGATGCTCAAGAAGGAGTGAGCAGTGATGGCTAGGGCCAATAACAGGCAGTCCAAAACACAGCCTTCTCGCCCCCCATATAGTCAAGAAATGTTTCTCTCCACCCTCGTCTGGTTCATTGTTGCTGACAACCAGGTAAGTACACTGTTCTCATAACCCATACACAACTCATCCTATCTTAGTCGATCAATCTCGTTGAATGTCCAGAATCCCGCAATTTACTTCTCCTCTTGCAGGAAGATCTCAAGGAGATCGACATCCCACGTCGCCACAAGGTCCATGCGGTCATCCTTCAAGCATGGAATGTGTATTTTGCTTGTTTGAAAGACAAGCTTAAAGTACATCCCTATTCCTTTGTCTACTCTGTTCTATCACTCATTTCTTATCAGCAAGCTCTCGGTAACATCAGTTTCACTGCTGGTATGTGGAGCAATAGCAATCTTCGCCCATTCTTAGCCATAACTGCTCACTGGCTTTCTCGTGGCCCTCCTGGCACTGGGTTGGTGTCACGAACAGTGACCTCCAGAATCACAGGAACCAAAGGGAATGGACAGGACAATGTCCAGAGACCTCCCTGCAATAGAATAGAATGTCCCAGCAAAGGGGGGCAACCCAAACACTCCCACAACTTCCCCCAGACCCCCAAGGTGCCAGCAAGGCCCTACACAAATAGACCCAAAGAGAACCCCAAGGGAAATCCCCAAGGGAATCCCCAGATCACATCTAGGACCCTAGACGATCTAGATATCTTCAAGATCAGAACAGGGGATCGCCAGAGATACAGATCTGGCCACAGATCTGCATCAATCCCAAAATACCCTGAGAAGCGAAGTGGCCACAACCCCCAAAGAAGTGCACCACAACCCCAAGCGCCCAGAATAACTCCTCTCCAACCTGTTGGACGTTCCAGAGCAGGAACAGATTGCATTATGCCATTGGAACAGCAAGGAAGACTAAGAATACCCCCTAGAGTAATAACACTTACTAGAATACCTTCCCTGTGTATATAAGGACTTCCAATATGAACAGACAGTCCTCAGTGTCACCGCTACGGTTTCACCAGCTCACTCAGTAGCAATGGGAGGATAAGATAACGATGAAGACGATCATAAAGGCGATGATGACGATTGCTAATCCAAACATATACCCGTCCGTATTCCGGGAGTGACTTGAAGAAGAGTACGACCCCTACTTAGAGCAAAGGCGGTCAAGGGAGATCCAAGATCACTTTCACTCTGAGTGGAAAGACGAGGGTCGGCTGCAAAGACGGCTTGTCTTTGACAGCGAGCCCTGAGCGGGGAAACAACAATGTATAGCGACGAAAAGACTCGATTTGCGAGTCCTAGTGGTACATGGCATGTATAAATAGGTACAGGGGAGGCTATGCCCATAAAGCCGAAACAACGGTATATCAAACTATCACAGTTGGCGGCGGTTGGCGCATCAACCCATCACATCAGAACAGAGACCACATCAGAAGGTACGTATCAACGGGGAGTATCATAACGCCGGTTCTAGAACTTACCCTGGTCCACGGCATACAAGCTAGCCATCCCAGGAGCCGGTGACATCACCCTCCTTCTAGATGGCAAAGCGACCTCGCTTTACGCTCTTCCCCTTGGGGGGGACTCGGGGGAAGTTCTCGTCATCCCAAAGTACTGGAGGGACCAGGTACTGTTGGTGGGCAAGGCGTTTTGATACGCGAGCCAACTCAAGGCGTCCGCAGGTGAGGGCGTACTTTTCGTTGAGAAGGCTGAGGTCAGCCTCAATTTGGTCCCGCTGTAGCTCCATTTCTTGGGCTTTGAGGTAGATATCGCGGGCGCGGGTGAGGTCGGCCACGATGCCGTAGTCTTCGAGCTCGATGGTGGCTCGGCGAAGCGACTCGAAGGTTGCGGTGCGCCCTTCGATGATGGTCTGTACCCAGAGGGGGAGTGGCTCGGGGACTTCGTGGAGGCGAATGTTGGGAGACGCATAGATCTCCATGGAGTAGGGAGCCTCCGTCGAGAGCTCCTCGCCGGTGAGGCCGCAGGCCTTGGTGTAATCCCCGGAGTGTAACTTGATGAATTTGGCCGGGAGGTAGAGGCCGTCGTCCATGGGGATGTCAAAGTTGGGGATCTTCCCATTGTTTCTGATGTAACCCTCAGGGGGTTCGTCGGAGTTCTCGTCACCCACAAGCTCCTCAATGTTATGGACTTACCTCAATCTACAGGACAAGTCACATCGCCCAGCCTCGAAGCTCATCCCCCCTTTCGCTCTGTCCCAATTCCCATTCCCAAACACGCCTGCATGCACTGGGCCTTCTGCAAGAAGTCTGGATGCAGATGGCATACCTAGACCTCCTATTGTTCTGACGAAGTGGTGCCTCATCCTGACGTTCTATGGGAATTACTGGGTCCTAATGTTACTATGCTTACTGATTTGCTGACTGGATGTTTACTGATCGGATGACTGATTGTTCCCATGTTATTGTTCCAAAGCCCAAAAAACGCACTCTATGACATCATAGCTTACTGATAGCTTACTGATACTTAGGAGGAGCTGACAGGCCTGAGAAGACTGCTTATTGATCGTACTCGCTACTTACAAATCCCTAAAGTAGGAGACTTGTATTTAAACCCTTCAAGGGTTGTAGAGTCGAGCCAAGCTCAACTTAATCAAACATTGGTCTTGCTGACTATCATCTCACCTATTGGAGTGACCCCTCTCATCGTCTAACCAACTCTCGCTCCCCTTGGATAATCTCCAAGGACCATCGAAGCTTAGTGATTGAGCTATATCAATCAGCACTCCAGAACAGGTGAGACGCTACTGCAAACTCTATCAAGAGTCGAGCATCAGCGATTCTTGACATAAGTCGAGCTTTAAATAGCCAGTCAAGACGAAGGCTCTGAAAGAAAAACTCCAGGGGAAACAGAAGGAGGAGCTACGAGAATCAATAATCGTAAGCTTCCCAGAGGACCCCGAAGAGGCAGCAGACTTCCAGAACAGGAGATCAGACAATTTACCTCTAGCACTCAGAGGAATTGCCCTTTGGTTGATAAGACAGGACTTCGCCCAATCATCCTACACCATCCTAGGGATAGGAGGGACTTGGGTGCCAGTGGAATATATCAACAACCAGTGGTATTACACTTACTGGAGTCCGGAGGAGAGAACATTTTGGACGACCAAGAAGGATCTCGTCGAGAGCCCGAATAAACACGGATTGGGGACAGCAGCTGAGCCGGACCGAACTGAAGAAGCCAGAAAACAGGACACTTCTTCAGACAAAGACACGAAAACTGACGAACAGTCAGAGTCTTCAAGAGAGAAAACTCCAATACTACGAAGACACGGAGTAGATTGAAGCGAATATAGTCTTCACGTCGAAACACAGTTGTTGCCAGAAGTAGAAACCATCACTAGGCAACTGAAAACAGTCGAAATCAGCCCACAACGAAGGTTGGACGAAGCCATCGATCAGCTCATGATGGCCACGATGACTTCCACCGAAGAAAGAACCGCAGACGTCACCTTCCAAAGCCTACAAGAAAGACCTTCAATCCAGACCACCTTTACCCCTATCCCAGTACCAGACCCAGCGCATGGGGGAGGAGGCGATGGAGGAGAAGGAGGAAATCCTCCAGGAGGAGGAGGAGGTCCCCCAGGAGGAGGTGGCCCCCCAGCCCTTCAACCAATGGCTGCCGCGATGCAACAAGCAGCCCAAGGAGGAGGAGGACTGGATGGACATCCACTGGACATCTTCGATGGAAACAGGAAAAACGCAGAGTCATTTATGTATGACTTCACAGTTTGGGCCTGGATCAATTCGCACAAGAGAGTAATGGCTTGACCCCTGAGTCGAGTAGCCTTGGCCATCACCTACATCAGAGGGGAGAGGGTCCGAGAGTGGACCAAAGCCCAAATCCGTGCCACCAACAACAGAGTAACGGACGGAATGAATGCAGACAACGAACAACACTGGATAAGGTTCAAAAATGACTTTATCAACACCTGGAAGGACGACAGCCTACTCGAAGATGCTCAGTTCAAATTGTCAGCATTGAGCATGAAGAAGGACATGCCCCTACACGAATACATTTCCACCTTCAATGCGCTCATTACCGAACTAGGGTGGGACAGAAACCACCAAGGGACAGTTCGGGCATTCAGAATGGGGCTGAAATCCTGGCTCGCCACTGCAATTTTGAGGAAGGACAATTGTCCAGCAGACGACGACCTCGAAGGGTGGCAAGAGGCTGCTAGGAAAGAAGTTGTCAAAGCTAAAAGAATCAAGCAAGAAGCTGGAGGCTTCGGAAGGGGAGGACTCACCGTTCGGGAGAACATGTTCCAACAGTTCTTCAAAGACCACCCCGTCCCAAAGAAAGCTCCTAGGGACCCAGACGCCATGGATGTAGATGTCATCGACACTAAACCCAAGGGCTGACCCCCAGGAAGATTCCAACAACTCACATCTGAAGAGCGAAAGAAACTCATGAACGAAGGACGCTGCTTCAGATGCAAGAAACAAGGGCATATGTCTAGGAATTGCCCAGACAGAAAAACGACACTTGGGAAGAAACCCACAGCCAAAGTTATGGAGGCTGAAGAAGAGGAGTCTACTGTAGAAGACGACAAGGATGAAGTGATGTCCCAAGCATCCACAAAGGTCGGATCAATTAAAGGGAAAGGAGGATTAATGGCGCACATCAATGCCTTAACCATCGAAGAAAAAGAGGAGCTGTTCGACAAACTGATTAGCGAGGGTTTTTGAGAAGTTCCAAGCCGACGGCCTGGCTTAGGAATACTAGCATGAGCAGAGAAGAACAAGAAATGTACATTAAACGACTCACTTCCATGAATGTACCATTTTCCTTTCAAACTGCTCATGCGAAGGCCGAAGAAACAGCTCTGTTGGACAGCGGAGCTACAGAGAATTTCATCGACGAAACCACCTGGAAAAGAATGAAGGTCGGGAAATGACCTCTAGTCAAACCAATCAAAGTCTACAACGTCGATGGAACGGAGAACAAACAAGGAGAAATGACTCATTACTGCCGCTTAAGGATCTCCTACAATGACCAAGAAGACCTTCAAGAGTTCTACATCACAAACCTGGGGAAGGACCGCCTGATATTGGGATATCCATTCCTCCGAACCTTCAACCCAAGAGTAGACTGGAGAAAAGGAAAGTTGCTTGAAGGCACGGTCAAAATTCAAAGCAGCATGTACAAACACCTAGACCGCATGGTCACCCAGTGGCAAATCAAGGCCATTAAAAGTCTGGGCAAGCCCAAGGAAGATGAGGCCATCTACGTCAGAAGACAAACCATATCTCAGGAAATGGCCGAACAGTACCATCAGAAGAGCACCACACAACTACATGAGGTGCCAAAGGAGTACCAAAAATACAAGGAAGTTTTCTCCGAAGAATCAGCCAGGAGATTTCCCCCCGACCGAAGTCCAAACGCCACAGTAGAACTATTACCGGGAGCTCCGGAACAGCTGGACTGCAAAGTCTACCCTCTGACCAAACCCGAAACGGAAACACTGAAGAAGTTTCTCACAGAAGAATTGGAGAAGGGGTTTATCGAGGAATCAGCCTCGCCTTACACCTCCCCTGTATTCTTCATAAACAAGAAGAACAGCGCCGATAAGCGACTCATCATCGATTATCGAAAACTCAATCAGTGGACAAAAAGGGACAATGGCCCCTTACCTCGAATTGATCGCCTACTGCAACAAATGGAAGGGAAAGAAATCTTCTCAAAGTTCGACATCAGATGGGGGTATAACAACATCCCTATCGAAGAAGGGGATCGACAGAAGGCAGCCTTCAAAACACCACTGGGGACGTACCAACCTAAAGTGTTGTATTTCGGAATGAAAAACGCCCCAGCCCTGTGGACACGACTGATGTGGCGTGATTTCCGGCTGTGGAGAGACAAATGGTTCGATCATATGGACACTTCAGCAGGCAGCTATATGGACGACTTCTTCATCGCCAGCAAGAAGACGCTCAAAGGGAAGGAAGGACACAAGCAATGCACGCACGAACTGCTCGAACTGATGGCCAAACATCGCTATCATTTACGACCGGCAAAGTGCCAATGGGGACAAACACAAATGGAATTCCTGGGAATCCTGGTCGAAGCTGGGAAGATGAGGGTGGACCCAGCCAAACGAGATGGAATCAGTAAATGGCCCTGAACGCTCCAGAGCAAGCTGGAGGTCCAGCGAACCATGGGAGTCTTGCAGTACCAAAGAAGGTTCATACCAAACTTCGCTCACATAGCCAGGCCCATTTTTGCCACCATCAAAAAGGGACAGAAGTTCGAGTGGACCAAAGAAGTGGAAATCGCCTTGGACAGTCTTATCAAGAAGATCGAAGCTGATCCTCAATTAAATCATCCAAACCCTGATAAGCCCTTCGAGGTGGAGATCGATGCCTCAGACTACGCCACAGGGGCAGTACTCATTCAAAGGGACGAAACAGGAAAGCGGATGGAAGTGGGATATCATTCCGAAGCCCTCAACCAAGCAGAAAGGAATTACGACGTCTACGATCGAGAATTCCTGGCCCTTATCAGGGCATTCAAATTCTGGAGATACCTTCTAGAAGGCTCCCCACACCGAGTCAAGGTTTACACTGATCATGCCAACCTAACCAAACATAGGGAGGCGCAAAAATTATCCGGCAAGGTGGCCAGATATATAACTTTCCTAGCAAGGTTTGATTTCGACATCTGCCACCTGCCTGGGAAAAAGAACGCCGTGGCAGATGCCTTGTCACAGAGATCAGACCACATGCCATCAGAAGGGGAGGAAGTTAAGGCAATACCGCTCCCAGACCATCTGTTCATCAAACTCATTAGACCAATGGCGGTCGAAGAAGAGATCCAGAGACAACAGAAACGAGAAGAGAACGCTGCGATCCTTGAGCAGTGGAAGACGAAGTACGACATCCAAAAGAGGAGAGGGTACTATTGGCACCAGCAGGCTATAGTAGTACCCAGGCCGGAGCAAATCCAAAAAAGCTTGCTGGAGATCTACCATGATGGGCCTACAGCTGGACACCCTGGGCGAACCAAAACACAACAAGATCTCCGGCGATATTACTGGTGGCGGGAATGGGCAAATTCATCGAAGGATACATAATGTCAAGAATCGCTGACGCTCGACTCTTGATAGAGTTCACAGTAGCGTCTCACCTGTTCTGGAGTGCTGATTGATATAGCTCAATCACTAAGCTTCGATGTTCCTTGGAGGTTATCCAAGGGGGGCGAGAGTTGTTTAGACGATGAGAGGGGTCACTCCAATAGGTGAGGTGATAGTCAGCAAGACCAATATTTGATTAAGTCGAGCTTGGCTCGACTCTACAACCGCTGAAGGGTTTAAATACAAGTCTCCTACTTTAGGGATTTGTAAGTAGCAAGTACAATCGATAAGCAGTCTTCTCAGGCCTGTCAGCTCCTCCTAAGTATCAGTAAGCTATCAGTAAGCCATAATATCATAGAGTGCGTTTTTGGACTTTGGAACAATAACATGGGAACAATCAGTCATTCAATCAGTAAGCATCCAGTCCGTGGATCAGTAAGCGTAATCATAATAGGCCACAGTAAGTCCCACAGATCATCGAGATGAGGCACCACTTCGTCAAAACAATAGGGAGTCTAGGCATGCCATCTGCATCCAGACTTCTTGCAAAAGGCCCAGTGCATGCAGGCATGTTTGGGAATGGGGATTGGGATAGATCGAGAGGAAGGATGAATTTCGAGGCCAGGGGACGAGACTTGTCCTGTAGATTGAGGTAAGTCCATAACATCATCTCCCCTTTAAGGTCGAGCTTTCCACAGCTCTCAGTCACCTCGATCCTGGGCCTCCCAGTTAATGTAGTCGTCAGGGTCTTCTCCTCCTTCGAGGTGGTAATCCTTTTGTCTTTCCGCCTCCTCCCGGTCCTCTCTCTCCCTTCTTTCCTTCTCTCACTGTTTTGAGCGATAGAGTTCGACGACCACTCCTATTCTGCGAAAATTCCATTGTCATTGATCAGTTCCGCTCCTCTGATCAATGACCGGTCCTGGAAGTAGTACTCCGGCAGGAATTTGTCGAGGTCTTCTCCCTTGCATTCCCAGGGAAAAACCCTCCGACTAGGAGCAGGGTGGAGGCTCTCTCCGTACTCCGGTTTCCCTTTCCCCATGGTGCTAAACACCTTAGGGTCTCCGTTTTGGATAAGGAACTTCTGGTACTTAGCTCCTTTCCATTTGTACGTGTCTTCTTGCAGAACCTCCGTCTTGGTGAAACTTCGACTTGGGTTCCACCTAACCCACCCCTCTCCTGGGTGGTCGTCCTCTTCGTGGTCTCCTTCGTGACCCACCGGTTTAGGTGTGACTCGTTGACTGGTGGTGGTGTGTGGCGAAATGGGGGTAGGGGTGATTTCTTCCTCCAGGGATCGGCTGGTACTGGCAGGTGTCGGAGGTGGGAGACCGGTCTGCCCCTCTGTGAGGGTTGCGCCAGCTCCTCTTGCCCCTTCATCAGGGGCTTCGGAGGCAGGCCGGACAGGTTCTTGGAACCCCGAAGCTTCACCTCCGGCACTGCTACCTTCCCAATGTGCCGATAGTCCTTCGCGTGCTTGCGTGACTCCAAGTCCTGGCGGTACAAGGAGCTCTTCGACACTAGGGACGCTTCCTTCCCTGCTTGTAGTTGCATCTTCCCTTCGAGGGGGAACTCGAAGGATCTCAGGTGTGCTAGGGCGAGTGGATTCCACTGAGATGTGTGAGGGTGTGGGTGAAGGGGCAGTAGACATGCGGGCTAATGTGAGATGAGAGAAGGCTTGAGTGAGGGTTGCGATGGAATGATAGGGTTCTTCGTCGTCCATTGGCCCTTCCTTTTGTACCCTTGCAGTCTTTATAGCCGTGGGATGTTCCTTGTGATATTCTTCAATCAATTGTTGTGCGAAGATATCCTTTTTGTCTTGCCAGGTGTTCTCTGCTTCGGGATATCCTTTCCACTTCAAGAGATATTGTAACTTCTTCGTCCTCCCATACCTTCGAGAGTCTAACACTTTTTCGACCTCCCATTCTTCTTGTCCTTCGACTAGGTCTGGTAGTTGCCTTTCATAGTTAGGCCCGTGTTCCTCCGTTTCCTTGTATGGTGTTAACAAACTTGCATGAAACACGTTATGAATCTTCCACTGTTCTGGAAGGTTCAATCGATAAGCCACCGGGCTTATGACTTCTGTGACTTCGAAGGGGCCGTATCATTTGGGCCTCAGTTTGGTAGTCGGATGAGTTGTATGGATGTTTTTTGCCTCGAGCCACACCTTCTCGTCCTTCTGATATTCCTTGAACTTTGTGTCCTTCTTCCACAGCGACTGCGCCCTCTTCATTGCTTCTTGCGCCTCTCGTCTCGCTTCTTTTATCCTTGTGTTGTACCATTCTATTCTGGGCATTTCACTTGGGCGCTCCGGCTGGTGCACCCTTGGTACGTATCCCATCCACAGATCGTAAGGGGTTCTTCCTGTAGTGGCCGATACTCGTGCATTCAGCATGTATTGCACGACTGGGAGGTGGTCTGCCCAGTTTGTTTGTTGGTAATTGCAGAAGATTTGTAGAATGTCTTCGACATTCTGATTTGTCCTTTCCGACTGTCCGTCTGTTTGGGGATGGTAGGCGCTACTGATGTTCTGCTCTATCTCCAGTTGGGAACAAACTTCCTTGGCGAAATTACTAGTGAATCTTGTGTCCCGGTCTGAGATGATTTTGCTGGGCAGTCCTACGAAAGGGAATACTCGGTTCTTATATTCCTTTGCCAGCTCTTCTGCATTCATTGTTTCTCGACATGGTATCAGGATGACACCTTTCATGCAGTCGTGATCGGTGATGGTCAGGATTGCGTCGTACCCATTCGAAGTGGGAAGTTTGACGATGAAATCCATGGCTATCGTCTGGAAGGGGTGCGCCTCAGGTTCTGGATTGATTGGGTATAATCCAGGGGTGTTCCTGTGGTGTATAACTTTATTTGACTGGCACGTTGCGCATCCCTTTATGTATCCTTCGATGAACTTGCCCATTCCCGGCCACCAGTAATATCGCCGGAGATCTTGTTGTGTTTTGGTTCGCCCAGGGTGTCCAGCTGTAGGCCCATCATGGTAGATCTCCAGCAAGCTTTTTTGGATTTGCTCTGGCCTGGGTACTACTATAGCCTGCTGATGCCAATAGTACCCTCTCCTCTTTTGGATGTCGTGCTTCGTCTTCCACTCTTCAAGGATCGCAGCGTTCTCTTCTCGTTTCTGTTGTCTCCGGATCTCTTCTTCGACCGCCATTGGTCTGATGAGTTTGATGAACAGATGGTCTGGGAGTGGTATTGCCTTAACTTCCTCCCCTTCTGATGGCATGTGGTCTGATCTCCGTGACAAGGCATCTGCCACGGCGTTCTTTTTCCCAGGCAGGTGGCAGATGTCGAAATCAAACCTTGCTAAGAAGGTTATATATCTGGCCACCTTGCCGGATAGTTTTTGCGCCTCCCTATGTTTGGTTAGGTTGGCATGATCAGTGTAAACCTTGACTCGGTGTGGGGAGCCTTCTAGAAGGTATCTCCAGAATTTGAATGCCCTGATGAGGGCCAGGAATTCTCGATCATAGACGTCGTAATTCTTTTCTGCTTGGTTAAGGGCTTCGGAATGATATCCCACTTCCATCCGCTTTCCTGTTTCGTCCCTTTGAATGAGTACTGCCCCTGTGGCGTAGTCTGAGGCATCGATCTCCACTTCGAAGGGTTTATCAGGGTTTGGATGATTTAGTTGAGGATCGGCTTCGATCTTCTTGATAAGACTGTCCAAGGCGATTTCTGCTTCTTTGGTCCACTCGAACTTCTGTCCCTTCTTGATGGTGGCAAAAATGGGCCTGGCTGTGTGAGCGAAGTTCGGTATGAATCTTCTTTGGTACTGCAAGACTCCCATGGTTCGCTGGACATCTAGTTTGCTTCGGAGCGTTCGAGGCCATTTACTGATTCCGTCTCGTTTGGCTGGATCCACCCTCATCTTCCCAGCTTCGACCAGGATTCCCAGGAATTCCATTTGGGTTTGTTCCCATTGGCACTTTGCCGGTCGTAGATGATAGCGATGTTTGGCCATCAGTTCGAGCAGTTCGTGTGTACATTGCTTATGTCCTTCCCTCCCTTTGGGCGTCTTCTTGCTGGCGATGAAGAAGTCGTCCATATAGCCACCCGCCGAAGTGTCCATATAATCGAACCACTTGTCTCTCCACGGCCGGAAATCACGCCACATCAGTCGTGTCCACAGAGCTGGGGTGTTTTTCATTCCGAAATACAGCACTTTAGGTTGGTACATTCCTAGCGGCGTTTTGAAGGCTGCCTTTGGTCGATCTCTTTCCTCGATGGGAATGTTATTGTACCCCCATCTGATATCGAACTTTGAAAAGATTTCCTTCCCTTCCATTTGTTGCAAAAGGCGGTCAATTCGGGGTAAGGGGCCATTGTCCCTCTTTGTCCACTGATTGAGTTTTCGATAATTGATGATGAGCCGTTTATCGGCGCTATTCTTCTTGTTTATGAAGAATACAGGGGAGGTGTAGGGCGAGGCCGATTCTTCAATGAACCCTTTTTCTAGTTCTTCTGCGAGGAACTTCTTCAGTGTTTCCGTTTCTGGTTTAGTCAAGGGGTAGACTTTGCAGTCTAACTGCTCTGGAGCTCCTGGCAGCAGTTCCACTATGGCGTTTGGGTTTCGGTCGGGGGGGAATCTCCTGGCTGCTTCTTCGGAAAAAACTTCCTTGTACTTTTGGTATTCTTCTGGCACCTCATGTATTTGTGTGATGCCCTTTTGATGGTACTGTTCGGCCATCTCCTGAGATATGGTTTGCCTTCTGACGTAGATGGCTTCACCTTCCTTGGGTTTGCCCAGACTCTTGATGGCCTTGATCTGCCACCTAGTGATCATGCGGTCTAGATGTTTGTACATGCTGCTTTGAATCTTGACTGTGCCTTCAAGCAGCTTTCCTTTCCTCCAGTCTACCCTTGGGTTGAAGGTTCGGAGGAATGGGTATCCCAATATTAGGCGATCCTTTCCTAAGTTCGTGATGTAGAACTCTTGAAGGTCTTCTTGGTCATTGTAGGAGACTCTTAGGCGGCAGTAATGGGTCATTTCTCCTTGTTTGTTCTCTGTCCCATCGACATTGTAGACTTTGATTGGTTTGACGAGAGGTCTCCTTCCGACCTTCATCCTTTTCCAGGTAGATTCGTCGATGAAGTTCTCTGTAGCCCTGCTGTCCAATAGAGCTGTTTCTTCGGCCTTCGCATGAGCAGTTTGAAAGAAAAAAGGTACATTCATAGAAGTGAGTCGTTTAATGTACATTTCTTGTTCTTCTCTGCTCATGCTAGTATTCCTAAGCCAGGCCGTTGGCTTAGAACTTCTCAAAAACCCTCGCTAATCAGTTTGTCGAACAGTTCTTCTTTTTCCTCGATGGTCAAGGCATTGATGTGCGCCATTAACCCTCCTTTCCCTTTGATGGATCCGACCTTTGTGGATGCTTGGGACATTACTTCGTCCTTATCGTCGTCTACGATGGACTCCTCTTCTTCTGCCTCCATAACTTTGGCTGTGGGTTTCTTTCCGGGTGTCGTCTTTTTGTCTGGGCAATTCCTAGACATATGTCCCTGCTTCTTGCATCGGAAGCATCGCCCTTCGTTCATGAGTTTCTTCCGCTCTTCAGGCGTGAGTTGTTGGAACCTCCCTGGGGGCCGGCTCTTGGGTTTGGTGTCGATGACATCTACATCCATGGCGTCTGGGTCCCTAGGAGCTTTCTTTGGGACGGGGTGGTCTTTGAAGAACTGTTGAAACATGTTCTCCCGAACGGTGAGTCCTCCCCTTCCGAAGCCTCCAGCTTCTTGCTTGATTCTTTTAGCTTTGACAACTTCTTTCCTAGCAGCCTCTTGCCACCCTTCGAGGTCGTCGTCTGCTGGACAATTATCCTTCCTCAAAATTGCAGTGGCGAGCCAGGATTTCAGCCCCATTCTGAATGCCCGAACTGTCCCTTGGTGGTTCCTGTCCCACCCTAGTTCGGTAATGAGCGCATTGAAGGTGGAAATGTATTCGTGTAAGGGCATGTCCTTCTTCATGCTCAATGCTGACAACTTGAACTGAGCATCTTCAAGTAGGCTGTCGTCTTTCCAGGTGTTGATAAAGTCATTTTTGAACCTTATCCAATGTTGTTCGTTGTCTGCATTCATTCCGTCCGTTACTCTGTTGTTGGCGGCGCGGATTTGGGCCTTGGTCCATTCTCGGACCCTCTCCCCTCTGATGTAAGTGATGGCCAGGGCTACTCGGCTCAGGGGTCGAGCCATTACTCTCTTGTGCGAATTGATCCAGGCCCAAACTGTGAAGTCATACATAAATGACTCTGCGTTTTTTCTGTTTCCATCGAAGATATCTGGTGGGTGTCCATCCAGTCCTCCTCCTCCTTGGGCTGCTTGTTGCATCGCGGCAGCCATTGGTTGGAGGGCTGGGGGACCACCTCCTCCTCCTGGGGGACCTCCTCCTCCTCCTGGAGGATTTCCTCCTCCTCCTCCATCGCCTCCTCCCCCATGCGCTGGGTCTGGCACTGGGATAGGGGTGAAGGTGGTTTGGATTGAAGGTCCTTCTTGTAAGCTTTGGAAGGTGACATCTGCAGTTCTTTCTTCGGTGGAAGTCATCGTGGCCATCATGAGCTGATCGATGGCTTCGTTCAACCTTTGTTGTGGGCTAATTTTGACCTTCTTCAGTTGCCTAGTGATGGTTTCTACTTCTGGCAACAGCTGTGTTTCGACGTGAAGACTGTATTCGCTTCGATCTACTCCGTGTCTTTGTAGTATGGGAGTTTTCTCTCTTGAAGACTCTGACTGTTCGTCAGTTTTCGTGTCTTCGTCTGAAGAAGTGTCCTGTTTTCTGGCTTCTTCAGTTCGGTAGGGTTCAGCTGATGTCCCCAATCCGTGTTTATTCGGGCTCTCGATGAGATCCTTCTTGGTCGTCCAAAATGTTCTCTCTTCCGGACTCCAGTACGTGTAATACCACTGGTTGTTGATATATTCCACTGGCACCCAAGTTCCTCCTATTCCTAGGATGGTGTAGGATGACTGGGCGAAGTCCTGTCTTATCGACCAAAGGGCAATTCCTCTAAGTGCTAGAGGTAAGTTGTCTGATCTCCTGTTCTGGAAGTCTGCTGCTTCTTCGGGGTCCTCTGGGAAGCTCACGATTATTGATTCTCGTAGCTCCTCCTTCTGTTTCCCCTGGAGTTTTTCTTTCAGAGCCTTCGTCTTGACTGGCTATTTAAAGCTCGACTTATGTCAAGAATCGCTGATGCTCGACTCTTGATAGAGTTCGCAGTAGCGTCTCACCTGTTCTGGAGTGCTGATTGATATAGCTCAATCACTAAGCTTCGATGTTCCTTGGAGGTTATCCAAGGGGGGCGAGAGTTGTTTAGACGATGAGAGGGGTCACTCCAATAGGTGAGGTGATAGTCAGCAAGACCAATATTTGATTAAGTCGAGCTTGGCTCGACTCTACAACCGCTGAAGGGTTTAAATACAAGTCTCCTACTTTAGGGATTTGTAAGTAGCAAGTACAATCGATAAGCAGTCTTCTCAGGCCTGTCAGCTCCTCCTAAGTATCAGTAAGCTATCAGTAAGCCATAATATCATAGAGTGCGTTTTTGGACTTTGGAACAATAACATGGGAACAATCAGTCATTCAATCAGTAAGCATCCAGTCCGTGGATCAGTAAGCGTAATCATAATAGGCCACAGTAAGTCCCACAGATCATCGAGATGAGGCACCACTTCGTCAAAACAATAGGGAGTCTAGGCATGCCATCTGCATCCAGACTTCTTGCAAAAGGCCCAGTGCATGCAGGCGTGTTTGGGAATGGGGATTGGGATAGATCGAGAGGAAGGATGAATTTCGAGGCCAGGGGATGAGACTTGTCCTGTAGATTGAGGTAAGTCCATAACACATAAAGGGATGCGCAACGTGCCAGTCAAATAAAGTTATACACCACAGGAACACCCCTGGATTATACCCAATCAATCCAGAACCTGAGGCGCACCCCTTCCAGACGATAGCCATGGATTTCATCGTCAAACTTCCCACTTCGAATGGGTATGACGCGATCTTGACCATCACAGATCACGATTGCACAAAAGGTGTTATCCTAATACCATGTCGAGAAACAATGAACGCAGAAGAGCTGGCAAGAGAATACAAGAATCGAGTATTCCCTTTTGTAGGACTACCCAGCAAAATTATTTCGGACCGGGACACAAGATTCACTAGTAACTTCGCCAAGGAAGTTTGTTCCCAACTGGAGATAGAGCAGAACATCAGCAGCGCCTACCATCCCCAAACAGACGGG
Source organism: Russula dissimulans (assembly GCA_022376545.1). Taxonomy (NCBI): domain Eukaryota; kingdom Fungi; phylum Basidiomycota; class Agaricomycetes; order Russulales; family Russulaceae; genus Russula; species Russula dissimulans. Next base: position 32,236 of record WTXJ01000156.1, on the reverse strand, counting down.
CAATCAGAAAGAACGAATCAGAACGTTGAGGACATTCTACGGATCTTCTGCAATTACCAACAAACAAACTGGGCAGACCACCTCCCAGTTGTGGAATACATGCTGAATGCACGAGTATCAGCCACTACAGGAAGAACCCCTTACGATCTGTGGATGGGGTACGTGCCAAGGGCGCACCAGCCGGAGCGCCCAAGTGAAATGCCCAGAATAGAATGGTACAACACGAGGATAAAAGAAGCAAGACGAGAGGCGCAAGAAGCAATGAAGAGGGCACAATCGCTGTGGAAGAAGGACACAAAGTTCAAAGAATATCAGAAGGACGAGAAGGTGTGGCTCGAGGCAAAAAACATCCATACAACTCATCTGACTACCAAACTGAGACCCAAACGATACAGCCCTTTCGAAGTCACAGAAGTCATAAGCCCTGTGGCTTATCGATTGAACCTTCCGGAACAGTGGAGGATTCATAACGTGTTTCATGCGAGTTTGTTAACACCCTACAAGGAGATGGAGGAACACGGGCCTAACTATGAAAGGCAACTACCAGACCTAGTCGAAGGACAAGAAGAATGGGAGGTCAAAAAGGTGTTAGACTCTCGGAGATATGGGAGGGCGAAGAAACTGCAGTATCTCTTGAAGTGGAAAGGGTATCCCGAAGCAGAAAATACCTGGCAAGACAAAGAGGACATTTTCGCACAACAATTGATTGAAAAATATCACAAGGAACATCCCACGGCTATAAGAGCTGCAAAGGTACAAAAGGAAGGGTCAATGGACGAAGAAGCCCATCATTCCATCACAGTCCTCACCCAAGCCTTCTCCCGACTTACATTAGCCCACATGTCTACGGCCCCCTCGCCCACTCCCTCACACATCTCAGTAATATCCACTCGTCCCTCCACACCCGAAATCCTTCGAGTTCCCCCTCGCAGGGAAGATGCAACTACAAGCAGGGAAGGAAGGTCCCTAGTGTCGAAGAACTCCAGGTACTGCCAGGGCTTGGAGTCACACAAGCACACGAAGGACTGTTGGCGCATTGGGAAGGTAGCAGTGCCGGAGGTGAAGCTTCGGGGTTCCAAGAACCTGTCCAGCCTGCCTCCGAATCCCCTGATGAAGGGGCAAGAGGGGCTGGCGCAACCCTCACAGAGGGGCAGACTGGTCTCCCACCTCCGACACCTGCCAGTACCAGCCGATCCCTGGAGGAAGAAATCACCCCTACCCCCATTTTGCCACACACCACCACCAGCCAACGAGCTACACCTAAACCGGTGGGTCACGAGGGAGACCACGAAGAGGACGACCACCCAGGAGAGGGGTGGGTTAGGTGGAACCCGAGTCGCAGTTTCACCAAGATGGAGGTCCTACAGGAAGACACGTATAAATGGAAAGGAGCTAAGTACCAAAAGTTCCTCATCCAAAACGGGGACCCTAAGGTGTTTAGCACCATGGGGAAAGGGAAACCAGAATACGGAGAAAGCCTTCACCCTGCGCCTAGCCGAAGAATCTTCCCCTGGGAGTGAAAGAAGAAGACCTTGAAAAATTCCTACCAGAGCACTATTTTCGAGACCGGTCACTGATCAGAGGAGCAGAATTGATCAATGACAATGGAATTTTCGCAGAAGTATACCGCCTCCAGTCCTCAGCAATCGAAAAGAAGTATCTCGACCTAGAGCAAGAGCGGCTCAGCAAGGAGGCACAACACTCACCAACAAGTGGGTAGAACTCGACCGAAAGAGGCGAAATGTCGAATCAGAGATTCGAGAAGCAAAGAAATACCTCACAGAGGCCCAAGCCTTGGAGAGAATCAGAGAGGCTTACGACAACAGAGACCCAAAAACGTTGATCTCCCCAGGAGAAGGAGGAGACTGGCTAATGAGTATGGGAATTGGACAAAGGTATCACCTACCCCACACGCCCAAAATCCTCGAGAACTGCCACTACCATGGGTTGGGAGCAGGCCACACAGAGGATCAGTGCCACGACCCCCATAATAGATGTCGACCTGGAGGGCTCTGCGCAATTTTACCCTGACACATTGGCAAGGTACCTCGGTGCCCATACGCATACCTCCAAAGTAAAAGGGAGGAAGCAGAGAAGCAGGAAAGTCGAGATCGTATTCAGAAGACCCTGCAGCCCTTTCCTGCCACTCCCGCCGATCCATCTTCCACTGGATCGGTGGAAACCATCCAAGGAGGCGGTAGCCAGCTTCCTGGAGAAGGAGGTCAAGATGCCCCTGGCCCTCACTCGCCTTCTAGATCCAAGGGACCGAAAAGGGGGAGAGGGCAGTCAGCCCCGCGTCGCATGGTGGCACCCTCTACTGCACGCAAAGGGAAGGGACGAGGAACTCCAGCTCTTACCCCCAACGAGGATTCCCGACTCGGCCCTCACGTCTTATCTCAGGATAAATTCCCTATGACCGATGAATACCTGGCCATGTGTCAGGAGGTCTGGAATTGTACTCGGAAGCACGCACAAGACGCCTACCCCCTCACGTGAATGGGAGTGGTCGTCGAACTCTTTCGCTCAAAGCAGCGAGAGAAAGAAAGAAAGGAGAGGGAGGACCGAGAGGAGGCGGAAAGACAGAAGGATTACCACCTCAAAGGAGGAGAAGACCCAGATGACTACATTAACTGGGAGGCCCAAGATCGAGGTGACTGAGAGCTGTGGAAAGCTCGACCTTAAAGGGGAGATGATGTTATGGACTTACCTCAATCTACAGGACAAGTTGCATCGCCCGGCCTCGAAGCTCATCCCCCCTTTCGCTCTGTCCCAATTCCCATTCCCAAACACGCCTGCATGCACTGGGCCTTCTGCAAGAAGTCTGGATGCAGATGGCATACCTAGACCTCCTATTGTTCTGACGAAGTGGTGCCTCATCCTGACGTTCTATGGGAATTACTGGGTCCTAATGTTACTATGCTTACTGATTTGCTGACTGGATGTTTACTGATCGGATGACTGATTGTTCCCATGTTATTGTTCCAAAGCCCAAAAAACGCACTCTATGACATCATAGCTTACTGATAGCTTACTGATACTTAGGAGGAGCTGACAGGCCTGAGAAGACTGCTTATTGATCGTACTCGCTACTTACAAATCCCTAAAGTAGGAGACTTGTATTTAAACCCTTCAAGGGTTGTAGAGTCGAGTCAAGCTCAACTTAATCAAACATTGGTCTTGCTGACTATCATCTCACCTATTGGAGTGACCCCTCTCATCGTCTAACCAACTCTCGCTCCCCTTGGATAATCTCCAAGGACCATCGAAGCTTAGTGATTGAGCTATATCAATCAGCACTCCAGAACAGGTGAGACGCTACTGCGAACTCTATCAAGAGTTGAGCGTCAGTGATTCTTGACACTCAAGGCGGAGGAGTTTCTCGCGGAGGTCCCAGACTTCCGTGTTGTGGGCGGACTCGCGCTCCTCGATGGTCCGGAGGAGTCCGGCGGCGATCCGGCACATCGTGTCTTCGGGGATGTGAGTGTTAGCGGCCAAGAGTGAGGCGGTGGAGCGTGATGAGAGAGGAGCTCCGATAACATGAGGGACGGCATAGGAACTAGCAGACTTGGGGGAGGAAGCGTCGAGGCTCTGGGACATCCTGTGCTTGCGTTCGAGATAGGCGGCGAGGGTCTCGAGATGGAACTGTAACCAGGGGTTTGGCGGTAGCTCAAGGCTCGGTAGTATCCAGAAGATTGGGAGGGCGAAGAGAGGGTCGACTTCGAAGGGGGCCAGTTTGGTGATGAGATGACCGCGGCGCGAGCTCCCTTTTTATGATGGTGTAGTGGGCTGTGCTTATGATATTCTCAGATCAGTTCGTCCGCGAATATAGCCGTTTTGGGCTCCCAGGTGTTGTCGCTGTGGGGATATCCCTTCCATTTGATCAGGTATTGGAGCTGCCGGCCTCTACCTTTGAACCGGTGGTTGATGATGGCCTCCACTTCGTATTCTTCTTCGTCTCCGATCAGGTCGGGTGGCGGTCAGCGGAAATTGGGTCTGTGAGCGGGAGTTTCGCGATAGGGCGATAAGAGGGAGGCGTGGAACACGTTGTGGATTGCCCAAGACACCGGGAGTTCTAGCTGATACGCCACTGATGAGATCCTTCCGATGATCTTGAAGGGTCCTTGACGTTTCGGGGCTAATTTGGAGGTCTGGTATGGGAGTTTTAGGTTACTCGCTTCGAGCCACACTTGCTCTCCAACTTGAAACATGTCTTTTCGGACTTCTCCTGCACGCGCTGAGTGATTGATGGCTGCCGTAGCTTGCGCCCTTCGTTGAAGAAGATCGTCGATTCGGGCCTCCACTTCCTGGTTATTTGTTCCTAAGATCTGATTCGGGTATAGGATGGGTCGATATCCCAGTAAGGCTTGATTGGGCGTCATCTTTAGCATGGAGTTGACTCGGTCGTTGTGAACCGCCGAAGCGATGGTGAGCCACTTGCTCCAGTCGTTCGGCTGCGTGGTCGTTACCAGGCGGAGGTACTGTTTGATCCACTGATTTGTCCGTTCGGCGAGTCCGTCGGTTTGGGGGTGGAATGCCGTCGACAGGTTCTGTTGGACTCCTAGCTTCGCTGTGAGGGCTCGGCCAAAATGGGAGGTGAAGCGGGGGTCTCGGTCGGTGATGACTTTCTTTGGCAGTCCGAACCATCGGTAAACGTTGTCGAGGTACATTTGTGCGATGTCGGGGCCCGTGACAGTAGTGGAGCAAGGGATGAAGGTCGCCGCTCGCGAACAGCCGTGGTCCACTATGGTGAGGATCGCATCATGCCCATGGCTCCTGGGTAGACCGGTGATAAGGTCCATGGCTATGCGCTCAAAGGGTTTGGCGTCTGGGGGAGTGTCGATCTTGTAAATGGGGACTCTGGGGCGGTGAGTGCGAATTTTGTTTTGTTGGCATTCGCCGCATCCTTCGACGTAGTCCATTATCCACGTGGTCATACCGGGCCACCAGAAGTCCCTTTTTACTTGGCGGAGGGTTTCATCTCTCCCTGGGTGTCCTGCCATTGGCGCGTCATGGGTGTGGGTCATGATGCGTCGTTTGAGTTCGAGATCTGGTGGGACAACTAGCTTGCCCGATTGGGTCCATTTAGGGACACGGTGCGACTGTTCTTCTTGTGTGCAATGATAGGCTTCCTTCCATTCGTTCATGAGGAGCGGGTGTTGTTTCTGCGACCACCGGATGTTGTCTTCGAGGTCTTGGTGGATCGAGTCCAGATCGAAGACTCAAATTTGTGACGGCGGCTTGGGATGTTGCGGTGATGGTTCAACCGGGGGAGTTCGCGCTAGTCCTCGGTGTTCGTCAGGAATTTCATAATGGGAGTCTACGAATAGTGCTTCTGGGAGGACGATTACTTGTTTGTTGTCTGTTTCACCTTTGTCTTTTAGGGGTGGTCGTGATAGGAAGTCCGCTGCCATGTGAGACTTTCCGGGCGTTACTTGGATGTTGAACCAGTAATCTTGGAGAAGAGCGTGCCATCGGGCTGTGTGCCTGTTTAGGTCTCTTGGTTCTTTCCAGAAGGCGAGATTTGCATGGTCAGTGACCACTGTGAAGGGGTGTCAGGTAAACCCTAAGTGTTGCCTCCAGTGTTTGAGTGCTTTGACTACCGCCAGCAGCTCTCGTTCGTAGATGTCGTAGTTCCGTTCTGCGGGAATGAAGGTAGCCGAGTAGTATGCGATGGGGTGGAGGTGAAATTTGAGGGGGCGTTCTGGGTTGGGATCACCCTCCTGCAAGAGTATGGCTCCCACGCCATATCCCGAGGTGTCTGTATGGAGGATGAATGGTTTTGTATAATCGGGTTGGGCAAGGATGGGTCTTCTGCACATGAGGGTTTTCAGGAGTTCGAAGGCGTTCATTTGTGTGTCTTCCCAATGCCATGGAGTGGTCTTTTTTGTGAGGTCTAACAGGGGGCGTGCGATCTTTGAGTAGTTTGGGATGAAGTACCTGTAGAAGCCTGTAAAACCTAGGAATGCTCTGACCTTGGTCACATTGGTTGGTCGTGGCCAGTCAGCGACTCCTTGGGTCTTTGTTGGGTCCATGTGAATTGTGCCGTGTTGGAGGACTACTCCTAGAAAGTCAACTCGACGTTGCTCGAATACGCATTTTTTGGGTTTTAGGTATAGGTCGTGCTCCACTAATTTTGTGAGGACGCGATGGACGCACAGTTCGTGGAAGTGGGGGTCATCGTCGGTTGCGATTAGCATGTCATCCATGTAGATGACTAGCCACCCTTCTCGCATTTCTTCTGCGAAAATGGCATCCATCATCATCTGGAAGGTTGCTGGTGAGTTCGTAAGCCCAAAGAACATTACTGTTGGTTCGAATAGTCCTTGGTTTGTAATGAAGGCCGCTTTCCATTCGTCCCCTTGTTTTATTCTCACATTGTTATATCCCCAACGAATGTCGAATTTTGTGAAAAGGGTGCGCGAACATACTTTGTTAATCAATTGAGGGATGAGCGGGAGGGGGTAACAGTTTCTGACTGTCCATTGATTGACTCGTTGATAGTCTTGGACGGGACGAAGCTTTCCATCTTTCTTCTTGATGAAGAAGAAGGGGGCGGCGTAGGGGCTTTTGGACGGACGAATGTAACCTTTCTTCATGTGCTCTTGCACGAATTTTTTCAACTCCTCCTGTTCGAGTTGGGTGAGAGCATAGACCTTTCCGGGTATGGTGCTTGGGGCGTCGGGTTTGAGTTCAATGGCATGGTCCCAGATTCTTGGTTCTGGAAAGCGTTGAGCCGCTTGCTCGCTAAAGACTTTGTGATGGCGTTGATAGCGGGTTGGTATTGGGTTTTGGGGGGTGTCTTGTCGCGGGGGACCGAGCCATTCAACTCGCGCTATGAAAATTGGGTCTTGCTCTCGTCAAGTCGGCGCAGCGGTTCGGGGAAGGAATTTGGCTCGGGCTGCGTCAGGGCTTCGTATGATAATGGGGAGTTGAGAATGGTCGAGCCATCCTCAGAGCCAATCGATCTTCGGTTGGACGGCAGCGAACCACGGGTATCCCAGGATCAGTTTGTGGTCCCCTAGATTCGTGAGGAAGAACCTCATGTTTGTGCGATTCGTGCCCGTCTGAACTTGTACATCCGTAAAGAATTCTAGGGAGCCGCCTCGATTGAGAGTGCCGTCTACATTGTAGACCTGCCGGGGGTGGCTCAACCTTTTCATCGGTAGGCCCAGCCACTTTGCGTAATTCAGATTCATAAAATTTTCGGTCACTCCAGAGTCTACTAGAGCGGTTGCTTCAGCCCTTTTTTTTGATGAGTGTATGTAAGAACGAATCGTCATTGATTTGCGCGCCAACATAAATACATCCTTTGAGGTCTGTCTAATCCAGTGTCACCGGCACGCGAGAATGGATGGGTTGGCGTCCGTTGGACCACGGTAAGTTCATGAACTGGCTATGCCCCGTCGTATGTACTGTCCCCTACCATGTTTGATCCGTACCAGTGAGATTGTACCTTAGCAGGGCTTGATGCCCTGATCTATCGCTAGCTGTCTGATTACGCCGCGCCTCTGATTGATTGTTGCTATCGCTTGTATAAGGCTTTATGGGAATAGCCTCCCCACAGTAGTATTTATAGCGCTGTACCTAGTTACTAAGACTCTAACTTGAGTCTTCTGTCTCAATACCAGGTCGTTCTCGCTACAAGTCGAAGTCGGGCGTACTTCATCGCCCTTGGTTCGACTTATTGCTCCACTCCCGGAAGACATACGGGTATATGCTCACCTTCCTCATCGTAACCTTCGTACTATTCCTCGTATTCACCATTGGACTATCGGGTCCATTGTAGTAGCGGTGACAAGGGGGAACAACGATGTATAGAGACGAAAGACTCGACTTAGCAAGTCCTAGTGGTACATGGCACGTATTAAATACTACTGTGGGGTGGCTATGCCCATAAGGCCATCAGAACGAGGCAACGGTACATCAAAGATCAGGCGGCGGCGGCGTATCAGACGTATGAGCACATCAGAACAGTCCATCAGACAATATAGAAGTACAGTACAGCCCCAGTTGGCAGAACTTACCCCGGTCCACAACATACAAGCTAGCCATCTCGGGAGCCGGTGACATCACCCTCCGTTTAGACCGGGAAGTGACCTCACTTCACAGGGGAGACGCTGTTGTCGGGGTGAGGGAACTTTTTGCGGAGGAAGTTGGCGTCATCCTGGAGGACCGGGGGAATGAGGCATTGCTGCCTTGCAAGACATTTTGAGATGTGGGCGACCTCGAGTCGACTCCGCGTGAGCATGTACCACTCGTTGATGAGGAGGAGGTCAGCCTTGATCTGGTCCCAAGCGAGCTCCATCTCCTGAGCCTGGAGGTAGCTCTCACAAGCTCGGGTGAGGTTGGCCACGAGGCCATAGTTGTCCAGGTCAATGGCAGCGCGCCTGAGGGTCTCAAAGGTAGCAGTCCTACCTTTGATGAGAGCCTGGACCCAGAGGGGGAGAGGCTCAGGTACCTTGGTAAGTACGAGGTCGGGGGACGCGTAGATGTCGATGGAGTGGGGCATCTCGTCCACGCTTTTGCCGGTGAGGCCTTGTGCCTGCGTGTAGTCTCCGGGATAAAGTCAGATCCACTTGGCAGGGAGATACATCCCGTCACCCACGGGGATGTCAAAGCCAGGGATTTTACCTTTGTTTTCGACATATCCCTCGGGCATGTTGGGGGTTTCGTCGTCGTCATTGCCAACAAGCTCCTCCAAGCGTAGGATCTTCTCGTTGAGGGCCCAGATGGCCTGCTTGTGGGCGTTCTCGCGCTGCTCGATGGTGCGTAGGAGTCCGCCAGCAATCTCGTGCATGGTCTCCTCCGGGATGGAGGTATGGGCGGTGAGGGTCGATGCGACAGAGCGAGGGGACATACCTCCGTCTGAGATGTTCAGGAGGCGGTAGGAAGACATCGAGGTGGGAGACTTGTTGCGGGTTGGAGTGGCCATGGTGCGGGCGAAGGAGTCGGCGAGTGTCTGGAGATGGAACTGTAGCCACGGGTTAGGTGGTGTGAGGAGGCAGCCTTGACAGGAGGTGATGGGGGTGAAGGAGTAAAGAGGGTCTGGGGCAGCTGAGGGATCCAGGTTGGCTGAGGGATGGTTGCCACTCTTGCTGCCTTTTTATGAGACGGAAGGGGGCTATGCTTGTGATAATCCCGGATCAGCTGGTCCGTGTGAACATTCCCTTTTGGTTCCCAGGTGTTATTGCTGTGCGGATATCCCTTCCATTTGATAAGGTACTCCAAGTGGCGTTTCCTGCCCTTGAAACGGTGATTGATGATTGCCTCCACTTCATATTCGTCTTCGCCTCCAATCAGGTTGGGTGGCAGTCAGATGAAGTTGGGGCCGTGTGAGGGAGTTTCGCAATAGGGGAGTAGGAGGGACACGTGGAACACATCGTGGATGCTCCACGCCAGGGGCAGTTCCAGTTGATATGCCACTGGGGAGACCCTTCTGATGACCCTGAAAGGACCTTGGCGTTTTGGGGTGAGTTTCGTCGTCTGATAGGGGAGTTTTAAGTTGCCAGCCTCGAGCCATACCTGTTCTCCAACCTGAAACGTGTCTTTGAGGGTTTCCCCTTGATGTGCAGCTTTGTTGATGGCCGCCGTGGCTTGCGCCCTCCGTTGAAGCATTTCATCGATGTGCCCTTCGGCTTCTTCACTGTTTGTACCTATAATTTGATTTGGGTACAGAATGGGTTGATAGCCCAGTAGGGCTTGATTTGGGGACATCTTCAGGGTGGAGTTCTGCCGATCATTGTGGACAGCGGAGGCGATGGTGAGCCATTTGCTCCAGTCGTTGGGTTGAGCACTGGTAACCAGTTGCAGATACTGTTTGATCCATTGGTTGGTCCTCTCAGCCAACCCATCGGTTTGAGGATGGAACACGGTCGACAAGTTTTGTTGGACTTGGACTCCTAGTTTCGCTGTAAGGGCTCGGCCAAAGTGTGAGGTGAAGCGGGGGTCGTGATTGGTGATGACTTTCCTTGGTAGTCCGAACCATCAGTATACGTTGTCAAGGTACATTTGCACAATATCGGGACCCGTGATGGTAGTGGAGCAAGGGATGAAGGTGGCTGCTCGTGAGCATCCATGGTCCACTATGGTGAGGATTGCGTCGTGGCCGTGGCTCTTTGGTAGACCGGTGATGAGGTCCATGGCCACACATTCGAAGGGTTTGGCGTCCAAGGGAGTGTCGATCTTGTAGATGGGGACTCTGGGGCGGTGAGTGCGAATCTTGTTCTTGTTACGATCTGCTGGAACGGACCCCGCTTTTTCTTTCTTCTGCCTATCACATGACTCCTTGACCCCGTGACAGACCGGACTCATGACTCATACCGATTGACTCACATATTGCGCAGCACGATTGATACTCAAGTACCTCGTTTCATAACTATCATCCCTTCGCTTAAAACTTACGATTGATATACCTAACACCTCGTTTCACCTTGAAGACTCGTTCGTTAGCGTTCCCCAGACTCGCTTCGTAGTTCCCCTACTTCGTGCACGGACCACGCCTCCTTACTATAAAAGACCTCTACGATAGACAGTTAGGCCTTAAGCCTGACTTAGTTGAACCTGTATCAACAAGCAGTAGTCTTCAGGGATAATACCCAGTTGAACCCTCTTCTCTCTATACCTAAGTCAGCGTTGTGACTTAGTGTGAACCGATCCCTTCAGACTACTTGAAGAACTACTACCTCTGCGCAGGTACGACGAACGACTGACCGTGACACCGACCCCCGGCTGTGTGGGATACTAGACGGAGCACCCGCTAGTAGTCGAATTAGACCGTGGACACACCGCATTTACTTGCATCGTCAGAAGAGCAGCACCAGTGTGCGTCAGGCTCTCGAACCAAGTCTTGGACCGCTATCCAAGCCCGAACCGCTGAGTAGGGAGACCAGCCCCCGAACGTAGAGCGTGCTTAAGCACCCGAACACCGAACCGCCAACGTCTGGCCTTTACGCACCGCAGGGCGTAACATAAGTCAGGCTTTCACCTCCGACACGCTGGCAGCTCTACCGCTTTCACTTGCACCGAACCTCAACACCTACGTACCCGCACCCAAGAGGAAAAGAGACGACCTACCCCGCAACGTACAAGGGGAAGCTCTTTGGATCAAAGACGTCGCTCAACTTGGATACTGGGTCAAACACGACAGCAAGTGGTACCCCGTTGAACTTTACAACTACACACACACCGACGAACAACAGAGGATCCACACGGACACGCGTGGTTTATCCTACTAGAAGACGACAACGACGGAACTTGGCATACCAGAGGAGCCAACATGGTCAACATTACAAACGACCTAGGACTAGGATGGTGGGATGTAGCGGATCCCAACCACCAGACGGGGCAGCACGTTATCACTGCACCAGAACCGGCACAAATATCGGCAGCCCCTTCAGCGGGACCGGTGCCAATGGACACGATCGCAGCCACGATGGTTGCACCAGTACAGTCAGCCCAAAGTAACGGGCAGAGCAAGGGAGGACTCATTGGCCTCCCCCCCCGATCTTCGATGGCAATAGAGCCAAATCCGACCTATTCCTGGACAAATTCCTGGGATACGAGCTCCTCAATGGAGAAAGCAGAACCTTCCAGGTCCCATACCTAAAGACGGCCTTGTGCCTATCTTACATCGTCGGACCAAACGTAGACGCATGGGCAAACGCCAAGAGGCGCTGGCTCAGGGACCAAGTCAAGGTCCATGGAGTACCCCAGAACAGCGATATGCTATGGGACTCATTCGAACACGATTTCAGGGCGGCGTACATCGACTCAGACGCCAAGTTGAACGCCCTGCAGAAGTTCCAAGAACTGAAGATGATCGGAGGAGACATTGACTCCTACATCGCCACTTTCGACCGACTCCGAGAAGAGTCTGGCTACAGAGAGGACGACCTCGGAGCAATCGTCAAGTTCAGGGAGGACTCCCACCGAAACTCCTCCAAGAGATCATCACGCACAATGTACCCGCACCAACCACCATGAACGCGTGGAAAAGAAAGCCAGAGAACGACAAACGGTTACAAAGAACTCAGGAATGTCACCGAAGAAACCATTCCCCGTACAACAACTAGCCCAATACCTGGGCTACGAAACTACCAGACCAACGCAGCGACCACATACGGGCCAAAACCCAGTCAAGGGAGACCCCACAAACGACCAGTCAAGTCGTCCCCATGGATGTGGACGCAGGAAACACTGGCAGAAGGTTCGGGCCAGGGCAGTGGAGCCCAGAAAGGCAGGACCTCTACCAAAAAGGCGCATGCTTCATTTGCAAAGCGCAGGGGCACATCAGTCGCGATTGCCCCCAGAAACCGAAGAAACCGACCAAGGGCAGCGAGCCGCGCCCGCACCGCAGAAGTCGCCGAACCAAAGGTGACCATCAGTAACGACGAAGCGTTGAAACAGATTGGGGGACTAGAAGGCGTCCTCAAAATGCTACCGGACGAACCCGAAGAAGTAAAAATCCGCGCGATCACTGCGCTGCAGGATTTTTACCAAGCCCGAAACTAGCTGCCGTAGTTAGGGCCCTAAAGATACGAACGATGTACATAAACAAGCAAAACTCAATCAAGTTGCCGTTTTCACTGTACACGTATCGAGGAAAGGCAGAAGAAACAGCGCTCGTCGATAGCGGCGCGACAGAAAACTTCGTGGATTACAAAACCGTGGCCAGACTACGCCTCGGAACCAAGAAGCTAGAACAAGTACGTCCCATCATTAACATAGACGGGACATCAAACCAGGCAGGAGACATCACGCATTACTGCGACCTCCTGGTGACCAGAGGACAGCAGACCGGACGAGAAAGATTTTTCGTCACTAACCTAGGGAAGGACCGATTTATTTTCGGATACCCCTGGTTACGAACATTCAACCCCGAAATCGACTGGGCGACGGGGATTGTAAAAGGCCCAGAACACGAATGGAAACCTTACTCAAAGGTAACCTAACGAGAAAGGAACACCTGACCGAAGCAACAAGAATAGCGGCCCGCCAACTGAAGACGGCGACGAATATACGTCGCCATCAAAACGATCAAATCGGAACCAATCGAAGTCAACAAAGCCACCATCGCCCAGCAAATGGCGGAAAAGGCCTACGACGCCGGAAAAGTCAACACGGAACAAACAATCCCCGCGGTTTTCAAGCGACATTGGAAAGTATTCTCGGAACAAGAAGCCCGTCAACTACCGCCACACCGCAAATGGGACCATAAGATCGAACTGAAACCGGACGCACCCGACATAATCAACAGCAAGGTCTACCCACTATCAAAGGACGAACAAAAAGTGCTGGACGAATACCTTTCGGACAACTTAGACAAAGGCTACATCACGACATCGGCATCTCCCTACGGCTCCCCAACCTTCACGGTCAAGAAGAAAGACGGAACGCTCCAATCGTACACGACTACCGAAAGCTAAATGAATACACCGTTATGGACGTCACACCACTCCCCCGCATACAGTCAATCTTGGAAGAGCTCAGAGCAAAACACTGTTCAGTAAATTGACATCAGAGCCGGGTACAATAACATCCGGATCGCCGAAGGAGACGAATACAAAACTGGGTTCAAGACCAACAAAGGACTATTCGAGTGGGTAGTAATGCCCTTCGGGTTATGCAACGCACCGGGCACTTTCACCCGCATGGGGAACGAAGTACTACGACCCCTCTACGCGAAATACCCTGGGAAATTCCGACACTACATGGACGACTGCATTGTCATGACCGGGACCGGAGAACGAGAACTTCACACCAGATCTGTCACGACTTTTTCGAGATTCTGGAACAACACAATCTGTTCCTGAAACCGGCAAAGTGCGAGTTCTTTCAAACGGCCATTGACTACCTAGGAATCAGAGTGGAAGGCGGAGAACTAATGATCGACCCTGCAAAGATCGCCGGCATTAAAGAATGGCCGACCACTCTCAAAACCGTCAAAGAAGTGAGAAGTACCCTCGGACTCCTCGGATATCACAGACCATGGATTCCCAACTTCGCCCGAATCGCCAAACCGCTCACGGACCTACTACAAAAAGGAAAAGAATTCGCATGGGACACCGCCTGTGAAACGGCCGTAAAGAGACTAATCGGACTAGTCACGTCCGAGCCGGTCCTAATACCACCGGACCCAGACCAACAATTCATCCTATACGTAGACGCGTCCCAATTTGCAACCGGAGCCATCCTATACCAGGCCGATAAGGAACAAATGAACAAACGAGGAGACCCCTTGCTCCGACCCATTGGATTCCATTCCCAGACGTTTACAAAGACAGAACAGAACTACCCAATTTATGACCGAGAACTACTCGCGGTCATAAGAGGCCTACGAACCTGGCGACACCTACTAAGGAATACGACAGAACCAGTACTAGTCATCACCGATCACACCAACCTGCAATACTATCGCGAACCACACAAGCTGGGTCCACGAGTCAATGGATACATCACCGAACTCGCAGATTTCAACATCCAGCTAGTGTATAAACCTGGAGCCACCAACCGCGCTGACGCCCTATCTAGACGACCCGACTTCGCACCAGACACAGACGACTACCCGTTGCTCATCGCACTACCTGATCACCTATTCGTACCTCCAGACACCCCGACACGAAACTACGACACGACTAGACAGAGAAACACTATCGAAGACAACGACTCTGGCTACGAATCAAACGATATGGAATTAGTGGACCACGGCATCCCAATTCTTAAAGCAAGAGCCGCGACACTACCCGACGGGTCAGAATTATCCGCCAAATACTTGGACGACAAGATCATACGAGATCAGGAGACACAACAAGCCACCATCAGACGATGGCGACTCAACCACTCACTTACCAAGAACGGACAGTTATGGACCAAAAACGGTGCACTCGTTGTTGTGGGAAACAACGACGTAAAGAGGGGGGTAATTTCCCTTCTTCACGACACTTCAACAGCAGGGCATCCCGGAATCACCAAAACGTTACTTATGACGGCCAAGTACTACTGGTGGCCAGGTATGAAAGAATTCATAACAAACTACGTCAAAGGATGCGCAACATGCCAAATGACTAAGGTAAACACTCATCCAAGCAAACCTGCCCTCTTCCCGATCACCGCCGAACCAAACACCCTCCCGTTTCAAACGATCGCAATCGATTTCATAGTCAAACTGCCGACCTCTGACGGATATGACTCAATACTGACGGTTACCGACCACGATTGTTCCAAAGCAGTTATATTCCTACCCTGCAATGAGTCCATCGACGCCCCTGGAGTAGCAGAATTGTACGCAAGACAAGTATTCCCACACTACGGCATTCCCCACAAGATCATCTCCGACAGAGACCCCAGATTCGCTGCCAACTTCACTACGGAACTATGCAAAACGCTCGGAATCAAACAGAACATCTCGTCAGCATACCACCCACAGACGGACGGACAAAGTGAACGCACCAACCAGAGCCTGGAACAGTACCTACGAGCATTCTGCGGCAACAACCAAAGCGAATGGGCAAAATGGTTACCAATCGCACAGTACACAAAAAACTCATGGCCGCACGCAACGACGAAGAAAACCCCCTACGACTTAATATTAGGATACACCCTGACCGCACATCAACCAAGAAGAGAAACGGACATACCCACACTTGACAGACGAATAGACCACGTTCGCTCAGCCCGCAAACAGGCCCTAGAGGCCATGAGCAAAGCGCAAGAAGGGCTGATCAAAGCGACCAAGTTCAAAGGGTACGAAGAAGGAGAAAAAGTCTGGCTAGAAGGGACGAACATCAAAAGACCTTATGACTCCCCCAAACTCTCCCCAAGGCGATACGGACCTTTCGAGGTAGTCGCCAAGATATCCCCGGTGGCGTATAAACTCCGTCTTCCTGAAACATGGCAAATCCACGACGTGTTTCATGCGTCACTTCTCACGCCTTTCACGGAGACCGAAGAACACGGACGCAATTTTATCGAACCACCACCCGACGAGATAGAAGGCGAAGAAGAATGGGAAGTAGAACAGATCCTCGGAAAGCGACATCACGGCCGAGGAAGAAAATTGCAGTATCTCGTAAGATGGAAGGGATACGCCCCGGCGCACGATCAATGGATTGACAGATCCGATATGAACGCATCAGAACTTATTGATGCATATGAAACACAGCAGATGGAACGCCCGCCTCGAAGGAGTATAAGAACCCCGAGGAAAGGACAAACGGCAACCATCCGCTCCGCCACTCTCTCTTACTCCAACGAGCTCCCACTCAGAAATCATTATCGATCCATGTCCCAAGAACGAGATGCCCCCCAAACAACCGCCACCAGCTTACCCTCGCCGCGCCCCGCCACGCCAAACGACCTCCTTCCCGCAACCACCATCATCTTTCAGACCCAGCATGGCGGACACTTGGCGCTCATCCCCGTCGGAGGGACAATCGCTTCCGCCACGACTGAGGTTTCAGCTGCCACGACAAGTGGAGCGCCGCCGACCCCCTCGCCAGAACCGCTCCCTGTGCCCCCGCGACAAGGATCTTCAGATCCTTCTCTACGTCCTGGCGCTGACCATCTTAATAGTCACCCTCTCTCTTGGCGTGCAGCTAGCCGTAGAGACGAGCCGGAGAGACTGCAGAAACTCTGGGAAAACAGCAGGAAATTGGGCGAATACCACACCCAACATGGGGAGTTTCCGACAGACTTCCGAAGAGCCGGGTACAGCAAAGCAGCATTCGTCGCCGGAAAACTCACAGCACTACCAACCCCGCCAGCCACCATCTTAGACGTCATGTCGTCATACGAAGTGGCCAGGAGTATGACAACCTCCTCGAACAGTACGTCCACCTAGCTCGCGCAGCACTAGACAAAGTCGCGCCCGATCCCTTGCCTCAAGGGGATACCGTCCCGAACTCGCCTGTTCCAGAAAAACAGGCAGAACACGTCTCAACCGACAATGAGGACGAAGGTCAGACACCAACAACCACCCCCGAAACGAAAGGTAAGGGGCGAGACACCCAAGTAGCAGCGCGCGAGGAGGCTGAAGGGGTGGACACGGAGTTGGGCGACTCCGAAAAAGAAAACGACCCAGACCACCCAGGCGTCGGGTGGATGCGGTACAAAGTAGCAAACCCGGAACACTACGTTATGTGGATCCCGGCGCCAGGAGAGCTAGGCGACGTCAGAGCAGGGTACATCCGGTACGTCTTTGATGGAGAAGACACCACCTTGGAAGGGACCTTTGGCAAAGGGCACCCGACCTACAGGCAACCACTGCGAGCGCGACGCGCCGACTCTCGACCAAACCTCACCGACAACAAAGAAATCCGGGACGACCACCTGACCGCGTTTAACCCAGAGTCCACAATGGCGGAAATCGTCGACCGCTACGTTCACCATATGGCAGACCCCGGACTCATCGCAGAAGTCGTCCGCTATCGGGCACAGAAAAATCGTCAGGGCACGCTGGCCGCCCGTATAAAAGACCTAACCGAACAACAGCAGCGCAACGACGACGCGCTGATGATGACGACCCGCTCCCTCATTCACGCCAAGGCCGCCACGCGCCTGATCGAACAGATGTTCGCAGAACCCCCCGCTTCTGAAAAACCATACAGAGCCTACCCCTACTCCATCCGCGCAGGTCAAGGACCCGCCAATCGCCATTGACGCCGCCCTGCTCAAACACCCCCCGACAAACGTTACTCCCCATACAGACACCCGCGACTTGAAAAGCCCATTTTCTGTTATGAGTGCTTTCAGACAGCCCCCGACCACTCTCCCATCGAGTGCCCTGACTATGGGCACTGTTACTTCTGCGCCAGCACGCAACACGAGTCGCTCACCTGCATTGCCCCGCATGTCCGCTGCGAAGAAAAGCAATGCAACGTGCCAGTCTGGCACCAATACCACGGCCTTCAATGCGCCGCCCCCGCTGCTGCTCGCCTCGCTCGCCTGGCCCGTGCATGGCCTTCCGAGTTCCTCAAACGATGGGACGAAGACGCATCCCCAATCACCCGCTCGTCGCTACAGGATTACGAGAGCGACTCCGACGAACTCATGTGGGAATGAGTTGCCCTAGGGAGGGCGTGATGTTACGATCCGCTGGAACGGACCCCGCTTTTTCTTTCTTCTGCCTATCACATGACTCCTTGACCCCGTGACAGACCGGACTCATGACTCATACCGATTGACTCACATATTGCGCAGCACGATTGATACTCAAGTACCTCGTTTCATAACTATCATCCCTTCGCTTAAAACTTACGATTGATATACCTAACACCTCGTTTCACCTTGAAGACTCGTTCGTTAGCGTTCCCCAGACTTGCTTCGTAGTTCCCCTACTTCGTGCACGGACCACGCCTCCTTACTATAAAAGACCTCTACGATAGACAGTTAGGCCTTAAGCCTGACTTAGTTGAACCTGTATCAACAAGCAATAGTCTTCAGGGATAATACCCAGTTGAACCCTCTTCTCTCTCTATACCTAAGTCAGCGTTGTGACTTAGTGTGAACCGATCCCTTCAGACTACTTGAAGAACTACTACCTCTGCGCAGGTACGACGAATGACTGACCGTGACACTGACCCCCGGCTGTGTGGGATACTAGACGGAGCACCCGCTAGTAGTCGAATTAGACCGTGGACACACCGCATTTACTTGCACCGTCAGAAGAGCAGCACCAGTGTGCGTCAGGCTCTCGAACCAAGTCTTGGACCGCTATCCAAGCCCGAACCGCTGAGTAGGGAGACCAGCCCCCGAACGTAGAGCGTGCTTAAGCACCCGAATACTGAACCGCCAACGTCTGGCCTTTACGCACCGCAGGGCGTAACAGTTCTGTTGGCACTCACCACAGCCTTCGACGTAGTCTGTCACCCACGCAGTCATGCCGGGCCACCAGAAATCTCTCTTTACTTGACGGAGGGTTTCGTCTCTGCCTGGGTGTCCTGCAGTTGGTGCGTCGTGGGTGTGGGTCATAATGCATCGTTTGAGCTCGAGGTCTGGAGGAACGACCAGTTTGCCTGCTTGCGTCCATTTAGGGACATGGTGCAATTGTTCTTCTTGCACGCAGTGGAAGGTCTTCTTCCACTTGCCCATGAGGAGTGGGTGTTGTTTTTGTGACCACCAGATGTTGTCCTTGAGGTCTTGGTAGATTGAGTCCAGGTCGAAAACTCGGATTTGCATTGGCAGTTTGAGGTGTCGCAGGGATGGCTTGACTGGAAGGGTTCGGGGCAGTCCTTGGTGTTCATCCGGAATTTCATGGTGAGAGTTGACAAATAGGGTTTCTGGGAGGACAATCACTTGTTTGTTGTCTCCTTCACCCCTATCCTTCGAGGGTGGGCGTGATAGGAAGTCCGCAGCCATGTGTGACTTCCTGGACGTTACCTGAATGTTGAACCAATAATCTTGGAGGAGAGCGTGCCATCGGGCCGTGCGTCTGTTCAGGTCTCTTGGTTCTTTCCAAAAGGTGAGGTTTGCATGGTCGGTAACTATCGTAAAGGGGTGTCGAGTGAACCCCAAGTGTTGTCTCCAGTGTTTGAGTGCTTTGACTACCGCGAGTAGTTCTCATTTGTAGATGTCATAATTGCACTCTGCAGGGATGAAAGTGGCTGAGTAGTATGCAATTGGGTGGAGATGAAATTTTAGGGGGTGTTCTGGATTGGGGTTGCCCTCCTGCAAGAGTATGGCTCCCACGCCATATCCCGAGGCGTCTGTGTGGAGAATGAACGGTTTAGTGTAGTCAGGTTGAGCGAGGATGGGTCTTCTACACATGAGGGTTTTTAGGAGTTCAAAGGCCTTCATTTGTGCATCCCCCCAATGCCATGGGGTAGTCTTTTTTGTGAGGTCTAATAGGGGGCGTGCAATTCATGAGTAGTTTGGGATGAAGTACTGGTAGAAGCCTGTGAACCCTAGGAACGCTCTGACGTCGGTGACATTGGCCAGTCGTGGCCAATCAGCAACTCCTTGGGTCTTTGTTGGGTCCATGTGGATCGTGCCATGTTGAAGAACTACTCCTAGAAAGTCAATGTGGCGTTGTTTGAATACATATTTTTCAGGTTTCAGGTATAGGTCGTGCTCCACTAGTTTCATGAGGACATGATGTACACATAACTCGTGGAATTGTGGGTCATCATCTGTCGCGATTAGCATGTCGTCCATGTAGATGACCAGCCATCCTTCTCGCATTTCTTCTGCGGAGATGGTGTCCATCATCATCTGGAAGGTCGCTGGGGAGTTTGTGAGGCCAAAACACATTACCGTTGGTTCGAATAGTCCGTGATTTGTGATGAAGGCCGCCTTCCACTCGTCTCCTTGTTTGATTCGTATGTTGTTGTATCCCCAACAGATATCAAACTTGGTGAACAGTGTCCGCGAGCGCACTTTGTTGATCAATTGGGGAATGAGTGGAAGGGGGTAATGGTTCCTAATTGTCCACTGGTTGACGCATTGATAGTCTTGAATGGGGCGGAGTTTTCCGTCCTTCTTCTTGATGAAGAAGAAGGGGGCGGCATAGGGGCTTTTGGACGGGCGAATGTATCCCTTTTTCACGTGCTCTTGTATGAATTTCTTTAGTTCTTCTTGTTTGAGCTGAGTGAGGGCATAGACCTTTCCAGGTATGGTGCTAGGGGTGTCGGGCTTGAGCTCGATAGCGTGGTCCCAAATTCTTGGCTCAGGGAAGCGTTGAGCGGCTTGTTTGCTAAAGACCTTATGATGTCATTGATAGCGGACTGGTATGGGATTCTGGACCATTGTTGTCTGGGGTGGACCTAACCATTCGATTCGTGCTACGAAAATTGGGTCTTGTTCCCGATAAGTGGAGGGAGCCGTGCGAGGGAGAAATCTCGCTTGAGCCGCATCAGTGCTTCGTATGATAATGGGGAGTTGGGAGTGGTCAATCCAGCCTTTGAGCCAGTCGATTTTGGGTTGGATGGCGGCAAACCATGGATATCCCAGGATTAATTTATGGTCTCCCAAATTCATGAGGAAGAATCTCATCTTCGTGCAATTCTTGCCTGTTTGGACTTGCACTGCTATGATCTGCCCCACAGACTACCTTTTTTCCTCCTCCTCATCAACTCGGACTGTGCTTACTGTACCTACCTGACTCATTTCCACTCTGACTCATCTCTTTTGACGAACTTTTGATTGTGATTAGTGATCTTCTGGTTTGCTTATTGATGATATTCTCACATGACTCATTATGCTTCCTGTTCCTCCCTTAAGCTTACTGATCATTCTCACGTTACTCATCACCTTTATTGTGCTCACTAATCCCTCCCCTATTATCTGACTCATCCCCTCACCTTGCTTATTGTTCTCTGACTCACTACTTACAAAGACTGCTGACTCGTCCCTTACCAAGCCTTGATGGCCTCTCCCTATATAAACCCTTGTAAGTAGAGTATTGGGCCTTAAGCCTGATTTAACTTGAATCTTGCATTCTTGTGCTCAGTAGCTTCCAAGAGGGAAGACCTCTGTTTGACTTCTTCAAGAAACGTCTCAAGGAACCAAGGAACCCTCTTATTAGCAGGGAAGCAACTTAGCTTTTGACACCGAACTTACCAGAATGACTTAGAACTCGTGGTAGAAACCACTCCGCGGAGGGACACTGTTTCAGTGGTCAACTTAGACTTCTACACACACCGCATTTACTTGCATTAGAACCAGCCTCTTACGAGAGTGCTCACTAAGTACGGGAGACCAGCCCCCATTGAACGAACTAGTGCTTGCTTAAGCAAACACCGAACCAACTTGCCAACGTCTGGCCCTTGCGCCCTGCAGGAGCGTAACATAAATCAGGCTTTACCTACAACAAGCTGGCAGCACTAGCCCTATACCTACCAGAGAACCCTGAGCAACCCATCGTTGCACCCAGAAGAACACAGGATGACTTACCCAATTACGTAAAAGGGAAGGCGTATTGGAAAGACACACCGGCTGAGGGCTACTACACCAAAGCACAATCAGGAGAAAGAGCTGTCGAGTTTTACAGCTTCACTCACCCAGACACAGAAGGAAACGTCCAGGCAGGAGATCATTGGTTTGTACTAGAACAAAATGACGAACCTGAAGACGACAGGTGGTACACCAAAAAGAAATACCAACTTACCATTGGAGCAGGAAGAACCGGCTGGTAGAGAGAATCCGATCCAGAATACACGACAGGACAAGTCAAGTCCTACAAACCCGAACCACAGAACACAGAATCAACAGACGAGGAGTTGGACTATGAAATGGCTAGCCAACCCGCAGATATCGCTGCAGCTATGACAGCACCACTAGACAACGAACCCAAGGGAGCTAATGGAACACTCATTGGAACCTCTCCACCCACCTTTAATGGTAATAGAGACAAGTCAGACGTATTCCTGGACAAGTTTCTAGGATACGAGTTAATCAATGCAGACAAGGAAGTCTTCCAGACACCATACCTCAAAGTAGTGCTCTGCCTCTCCTACATCACCAGACCCAAAGTAGATGCATGGGTCAAACTAAAGAGAGAATGGCTTAAAAGCCAGGTCAAACACCAGAGGCGCTCCTTTAATGACGAAAAGATCTGGGAGGATTTCAAAGAGGACTTCAGGACAGCCTTCATGGATACGGACGCAAAACTTATGGCATTCGAGAAACTCCACAACCTCAGGATGGTTGGGAGTGACATTGATTCCTACATAGCCGAATTTGAGCGGCTCAGGGAAGAAACTGGATATAGGAAGGATGACCTAGGG
Source organism: Russula dissimulans (assembly GCA_022376545.1). NCBI lineage: Eukaryota > Fungi > Basidiomycota > Agaricomycetes > Russulales > Russulaceae > Russula > Russula dissimulans. Next base: position 9,518 of record WTXJ01000156.1, on the reverse strand, counting down.
GCCATCATCAAGTTCAAAGAAGGACTTCAGCCCCAGTTGCTACAGCAAGTGATCACTCACAACATTCCCACCCCAAACACCTTTGATGGATGGATGAAGAAGGCTAGGGACAGACAAACGGTCTACAAGGAACTGAAGAACACTGGGATGTACAAAAAGATCCAAGCATCAGCACCAAACAGATGGGCCCAACTACTAGGGCTCAAGAACTACGTACCACCAGCACAGAGACCCACACAGGCCACAGGGCATGGACACGCCAGGCACCAGTCCACTTCGCAAGGACGAAGCCAAGTAGTCCCCATGGATGTGGATGCAGGAAGGGGATTCACACCCCTCACCGACGAAGAACACACTGACTTAAGAAACAAAGGAGCATGTTTCAGGTGCAGGCAAACTGGACACATGAGCCAGGTCTGCCCCCAGCGACGCGGGCAAAACAACCCAAACCAGATGACCATCAGAACCGCAGAAGTTTCAGCAGAACCTGTGAAATCGCTTACCGACATGATAAAGGAAGCAGAACCCAAGGACCTCATCACCACACTCAAAGGCGCGGACGAGGAGAAACGAACTGCTGTTGCTGATGGCATGCAGGATTTTTAGAAGGTCCAAAACTAGCTGCCGTAGTTAGGACCCTGCACCTTCGAAAGATGTACATATCAAGATACAATTCAGTGAAAATGCCATTCAAATTATACTCTTTCAAAGGCAAGGCAGAAGAAGTCGCCCTCATCGATAGTGGCGCCACGGAAAATTTCGTGGATTACAAGACGGTTGCCAGGCTACGGCTAGGAGCCAAGAAGCTGAAACAGTCCAGACCAGTATGAAACATTGATGGCACCCAGAATCTGTCAGGAGATGTCACCCACTACTGCGACCTTATGGTCGCCCGAGGAGAAACAAAAGAAAGAGTCCGCTTCTTTGTCACCAACCTTGGAAAGGACCAGTGGATCCTCGGATACCCATGGCTGGCAAAATTTAACCCCGGAATTAACTGGACAGAAGCTGAGGTCCAAGGACCTAGAACACAGATCGAAACCCTAGTCAAGGGATCGATGACACAGAAAGAATACTTGCAACATGTACAACAAGTAGCCATCGCCCAACTGGAAGAAGGCGATGAATTGATTATGACGATACGACAACTGGCACCCGAACCCATGGACATCAAGAAGACTACACTTGCCCAGCAAATGGCAGAAAAAGTGTACGACACCAGTAAAGTAAACACGGAAGAAACCATCCCCGAAGGAGAAGAAGACATCCACACCGCCGCCTGCCATTACCTGTTTGAAATCTTCACACAACACTCGCTATTTCTGAAACCGGCCAAATGCGAGTTCTTCAGGAAGGAAATAGACTACCTCGGAATACATGTCAAAGGCAGAGAACTAATGATTGACCCCGCTAAGATCGCAGGAATCAAAGAATGGCCAACTACCCTGAAAAACATCAAGGAAGTCCGAAGTACCCTCGGACTCATTGGTTACCACCACCCATAGATCCTGAACTTTGTGCAAATCGCCAAACCACTCATGGACCTCCTCAAGAAAGGAAAGGAGTTCACTTGGGAAAAGGCCCAGACCCAAGCCATAAACTGACTCATCGGACTCGTCACCTCAGAACCCATCATAGTTATCCCCGACCCCGAACAACAATTCATCCTATACATTGATGCATCTCAGTTCGCAATGGGAGCAATCCTCTATCAGGCGGACCAAGAGCAAAAGGACCGCAGAGGAAATTATCTCCTCTGACCAATAGGGTTCAATTCGCAAACGTTCAACAAGACAGAACAGAACTATCCAATCTACGACAGGGAACTACTAGCGGTAATCCGAGGACTGAGATGCTGGAGGTACCTCTTATGCAACACGACTCACCCCGTCCTGGTAATCACCAACCATGCCAACCTGCAATACTATCAAGAACCACACAAATTAGGGCCACACATCAATGGATATATTGTGGAACTAGCCGACTACCACATCCAGCTAGTCTACAAACCAGGGGCCGTGAACAGAGCCAATGCCCTGTCCTGACAACCAGACTTAGTACCAGAAGAGGACAATGAACTAGTAATTGTCCTCCCTGACCACCTATTCATGGCCCCCGATGCCCCTGCAATGAGATATACCACTACCAGGACAAAACCAGAAGACTATGAGTCTAATGACACACTAGTGGAAAGTGATGGCGAAGAACCAGGAATGAAGGCCTGAATGGCACAGATGGGAGACAGCAAGTACTCTGCATACGAGCTGGATGAATTAGTCATGAAGGCACAGGAAATCGACAAGTGAACAATCCAACAATGGAGACTGGGACATAAGCTCTCCAAACAAGGGACCCTTTGGACCAAAAATGGCGCACTCATTGTTGTGGGAAACAACGATTTGAAGAGGGGGGTGATTTCCCTTTTTCACGACCCTCCCATGGCAGGACACCCCGGAATTGCAAAAACCATGACCCTTGCGGCCCAACACTACTGGTGGCCAGGCATGAAAGACTTTGTTACCACCTACATCAAGGGATGCGCAAACTGCCAGATGTCAAAAATCAATACGCACCCTAACAAACCAGCCATGTTTCCCATCGCCACGATACCTAACACACTCCCATTTCAAACGATCGCATTGGACTTCATTGTCAAACTGCCCACGTCAGAAGGATTTGACATGATACTAACCCTCACCAACCACGACTGTTCAAAAGCGTCAATATTCATCCCCTGCAATGAGGCAGTAGACACACCTGGAGTCGCTAGACTCTATGCCAACCATTTGTTCCCCCATTACGGCATCCCCACAAAGGTCATTTCTGATCGTGACCCACAGTTTACCGCCCACTTTGCGAAAGAGCTATGTGGAATGCTGGGGATCAAACAAAACATTTCGATGGCGTACCACCCACAGACAGACGGACAGAGCGAAAGAACTAACCAGTCCCTAGAGCAATACTTGTGTTTGTACTGCACAAGTCAACAGGATCAATGGGCAAACTGGTTACCAATAGCACAGTACACTAGAAACTCCTGGCCACATTCCACCATGAAGAAGACCCCTTACAACCTCATCCTCAGATATACACCTCAAGCACACCAGCCAACAGCCAAGACCGACCTCCTGGACATAGAAACCTGACTCTCGTGGATCAAGGAAGCCCAGAACGCTGCCCAAGAGGCTATACAAAAATCTCAAGAAGGGCTCATCAAGGCAACCAAGTTTAAAGGCTACGAAGAAGGACAGAAAGTATGGCTAGAAGGAACAAACCTGAAATGACCTTACGACAACATGAAACTGTCCCCAAAGTGGTACGGACCATTCGTGGTAGCCGCAAAAATATCACCTGTCGCATACAAACTTCACCTCCCTGAAACGTGGCAAATTCACGACGTCTTCCATGCCGCACTTCTCATGCCATTCACAGAGACCGAAGAACACGGAACCAACTTCATCGAACCTCCACCAGACGACATAGAAGGAGGAGAAGAGTGGGAGATAGAAGAAATAATCAGGAAACGAACCCACGGCCGAGGAAAGAAGGAACAATACCTCATACGATGGAAAGGATACTCACCGGCCCACGACCAATGGGTCAACAAAGAGAATATGCACACCGAGGACCTAATTGCTAATTATGAAGCCAAACAAACGCACACTGAGCATCAGCCTGGAAGGAGTATAAGAACCCCCAGGAAAAGACAAATGACTATCCGCTCAACCCACATCAAATCAAACTGGCTCACTCATCACTCTATGAATACTCCTACATCTCCTTCAAGAGACCCGTCACTTATGTACAAATCGTCAAAGGAGAAGCTGTCCACCTTTACCGTGCCTCCAATAAATACGTCCACCCCGACGAGAAATGTCACACCGGTATCCATTCCCACTTCTGCTGCGTTAACTACTGTCCATACCACACCTCCTACTAAAATGTCCCAAGATGCCACCCCCACCGTACAACAAGAGACCACCACCACCCCGACAACGATTTCCCCCTCGCCAAGCCCCGCTACCGCCACCACCGCCGCCGTCTTCGACCTTGTCAGCCCGTCACCCCTGAGCTCGCCGATACCAACCCACCCCCCGCTCAGTACCTTGGTCATTGGTCCTGTTGAGCGTGCTGACAACCCTCATACTACAGACCGTCCTCTTTACCATCAGCCAACTATGGGAGAGCTCGAGGAACTCTGGGGGCTAACCAAGGCGTTATTTGCCTATCAAAAAAGGTATCAGACCTACCCGGAAGGCTTTAAGAAGCTGGGTGCCACTAAGGTCCTCCCCATCGCCCATGCCCTGATGTCACTGGCTGAGCCCCCTACTATGCTGACAGAGTTCCTATCCCCCATGGGAGTTCAATGGGGAGAACACCAACCACTATTGCGCTTGTTGGCCGCATGCCAACAAGACCTGGAACCCTTCTTGCCAGAGAAGAGGAACCCTTCCTTCTACTGTCGCCCCGGAACCCCACATCCCTCCCCTGCCGACGAATTCGTCATGAGTACAGACGAAGAAAGCGTGCCACTGCGGGGAGACCCCAACCACCCTGGCCCTGACTGGACTAGCTATAGCTTTGGCCAAATGGACCATTACCCAGTCTTCATCAGGGATGGGGAAGACTTGATCACTGCGGATTATATCCGTTACAAACAAGACAGTGAGGAAACTTACATCGAAGGGACTATGGGGAAGGGCTCCCCCATCTATTGCAAAAGTCTGCATGCACGCTCCCAGCCAAACCCGAACTTAGACAACCCCCGCCACATCTGCGACGACCACCTCCACATCTTCCAGCCTGAAAGCACCATCAAAGAGCTCATTGACTGGGCCATACATGCACTAGGCAACCCAGGCGTAACCGCCGAAGTCACCCGTTACCGGTCCCTCTTCGACCGCCACTCCACCGCCCTCTGTTGCCTCAGACTCACTGAAGAGGAGCTCCATTGCACCTCCGACGAACTCATCCCAGTGGAATGACGCATCGTCCATACCCGTGCCTCGACTCGCATATTCGAGCACATCTATGCCGTCTGCCCTGAACCAGAGCCTTCCTACCCTGTCTGGCCCATACCCACACTCCGCGCCAGCCAAGGACCCTCCCTGCCTCGTGCCCACCCCTATCGTCATCCCCCTCCTGCCAACCCGATCATGTGCTTTGAGTGCATGGGACCAAAGCCCGACCACCTCCCCCACAACTGCCCCTCTCACAGGAAATGCACTTACTGTGCAAGCGAGTTTCACAACTCTGACACGTGCATCGCCCCTCACCTCCAATGTGCCACCAGGACTTGTCGCGTCCCCGTCTGGCATGCCAACCACGGCACCCAATGCGCAGCACCACTCGCAACGCGCACCCTCCAACTCCTGGCCATTGAGCCGGATGCCTTCTGGACCCCTGAGGACTTGAGCGCTGGCACGCCCTCCTACATGTCCGAAGATGACTAAAACTCACGTGTGAGTGAGTTCCTTAAGGAGAGCGTGATGCTACGATCTGCCCCATGGACTACCTTTTTTCCTCCTCCTCATCGACTCGGACTGTGCTTACTGTACCTACCTGACTCATTTCCACTCTGACTCATCTCTTTTGATGAACTTTTGATTGTGATTAGTGATCTTCTGGTTTGCTTATTGATGATATTCTCGCATGACTCATTACGCTTACTGTTTCTCCCTTAAGCTTACTGATCATTCTCGCATTACTCATCACCTTTATTGTGCTCACTAATCCCTCCCCTATTATCTGACTCATCCCCTCACCTTGCTTATTGTTCTCTGACTCACTACTTACAAAGACTGCTGACTCGTCCCTTACCAAGCCTTGATGGCCTCTCCCTATATAAACCCTTGTAAGTAGAGTATTGGGCCTTAAGCCTGATTTAACTTGAATCTTGCATTCTTGTGCTCAGTAGCTTCCAAGAGGGAAGACCTCTGTTTGACTTCTTCAAGAAACGTCTCAAGGAACCAAGGAACCCTCTTATTAGCAGGGAAGCAACTTAGCTTTTGACACCGAACTTACCAGAACGACTTAGAACTCATGGTAGAAACCACTCCATGGAGGGACACTGTTTCAGTGGTCAACTTAGACTTCTACACACACCACATTTACTTGCATTAGAACCAGCCTCTTATGAGAGTGCTCGCTGAGTACGGGAGACCAGCCCCCATTGAACAAACTAGTGCTTGCTTAAGCAAACACCGAACCAACTTGCCAACGTCTGGCCCTTGCGCCCCGCAGGAGCATAACATGCACGTCCATGTAGAATTCTAAGGAACCGCCCTGGTTGAGGGTGCCATCTACATTGTAGACCCTTCAAGGGTGGTCCAGTTTCTTTGTTGGCAGCCCAAGCCATTTTGCATAGTTCAAGTTCGTAAAGTTTTCAGTGGCTCCTGAGTCCACTAGAGCGGCCGCTTCAGCCCTTTTTCTCAATGAGTGTATGTAAGAACGAATCGTCATTGATTTGTGCACCAACATAAATACATCCTTTGAGGTCTGTCTAATCCAGGCTGTATAGATTAGACCGAGTGAAAATCCTGTCTTTCTCTCATGCGTTCTCCCAATGAGGAGGACTCCTCAAGGGAGAGGGAGTGAAGTTGTTCTTCCATCCAGGCCACCTTGTCCTTTGGCTCTTCGGCGACAGTGTCGTCATCGTTCCAGTCAATGAGACTGGCCTGGGCTTTTCTTTGGGGGCAGTTGCGGGTGAAGTGACCAGGCTGGTTGCATTGGAAGCACAGCTGGTTTCGTTGTGGTTGACGTGGTTGGGATTGGATAGCCCGCCCTCTGGCTGAAGAGCTCACCTTAGTATGGTCTACATCCATAGGGACTGGTTGGTTTGCCATCCATGGAGGAGCATTGGTAGACGTGTATTGAGGTCTTCCTTGTTGTGGTTGAGGGCGCTGCGGGGGTCGTCCTCCTCGGTTCAGGCGATTGAAGGGATTGGGGTTAGTTCCTCTCACGGGGAAGGGGGTTCATCGAGGGCCAAAGATCTGGTCTATGACTTGGCACGATTTGACACTCTCTATGGCCCTCTCCTTGATATCCATGTATGCGTGGATGAGTGGGGGCTTCATGACATCTTCGGCTACTCCTCAAGGAAGGCCTAGGATGAAAAACTGCTTGGTCTCCGAGTTGCCGATGGTGTATCCAGCTTCTCTGGCCAGCTGTTTGAACTGCAAGATGTATTGATCGATTTCTGGCCATTTCATGCACAGTGTTTGGAGTTTCAGCTTGGCTCGCTCTTCTCTTTGGGTGTCTTGGAATTGGTGAGCGAATTCATCCAGGAAGGCCGTCCACATAGCTGGGATGTCATCCGCCACATTGAGGGTGTCGAAGAAGTTGCTGAAGTCTCTGGTCCAACTGGCCATGAGTGGGCCTTTTATCAGTGTGAGAGCTAGAGCTATCTGCTTGAGGTAGGAGTTCATTCCTCCTACATTGTTGTTAAGGCAGATGTAAGCTTTGAGCTCTTCAATAAAGTCGTCCGCTCGCTCGCGGTCACCATCGAATATTGCCAGGAGTGCTCCCATCATTTTAGGGTCGACTGCTGCTTGTCCAACTGCTGGAGGCAGAGGGGACTACGGGAGGAGATGTCGGCTGCGATGGGGGAGCTGGTGTTGGTTGTGTGGCAGTGGCAGTTGGCGTGTTGGTGAAGGTCGCCATGGTGTCTTGGTAGGAAGGTGGGGCGATTGATAGCGCTTGGACTTGTTGCATTAGTTGGTTGAGAGTGTTAGATCTCGGTCTGGTGTCTGGTTCATCTTCTTGGGAGCTTGAGTCTTCATCTTCCGATGCTGCTGCAGAAGATGTTGATGAAGGAGGGCGGTTTCGGGTGTGGTCCTCAAATGCGAAGTTCGATGGTACTTCTCCTAAGGGGTAGTTGAACTCTTCAACTTCAGGGAGCGATTCTCCCCAGTTGGGATAAGTTTGTCCCTCTCTGTGGCTTAGTATGTGCCAACACTTGTCAGTTGTCTTCCAATAGACAAAGGCCGCTTTGCCTTCTCTGTATACCCCTGATGGATAAAATAGGTGTACTCCGTAATTTCTCCTTTGGGAGGCTGGTGCTTCTCTCCAGAACATGTGAGAGTTAGGTGGTGGGACGTCCTTGTCCGGGTAGTTCTCCAAGAACTCCACTGTGGTGTTACGCTCCTGCGGGCGCAAGGGCCAGACGTTGGCAGTTTTGAGGTCCGGGTGCGCGTTAAGCAGCACTAGAAGGTCTTTGTTCGAATGGGGGCTGGTCTCCCTACTCAGCGAGCACTTGCGAAGCAAGGCTAAATCGATAGACAAGTAAATGCGGTCTGTGCAAGGGTCTAAGTTGACGATGAAGTGATCCCCCTCCTCGGAAGGTCCTTGCCAGTAGTTCTTTGAGTCAAAGTCAGTCCAGTGGCCTTCCCACTTTGTATGCCAATGACCAGAAAGTCGCAAGATTGATTCTAAGTCAGGCTTAAGGCCCGACCATGAATGATATGGGTTTATATACATGTTGCAGTCCGTCTAGGACGCTTGGTGAGTCAGGTAAGTAATAATAGCAACGAATGGCCTTAAGGGCTCTTGGGTCAAGTCAGAGTAGCAAGCAAAGGGACAACAATAAGTACTAGGGATCAAGATGGTAACGATGAAGTGAGTCACAATAGCTAGGCGAAGGTAAAGTGATGGTAGCTAGTGGAGAAGTTTTTATGGAAGGGTAAGTAGGAAGTCCGAGGGGATAAGGAAGTAGTAAGCGAGACAGAAGGGAAGCAGGGAGAAAAAGTACGTGGTGGTAAGTCCGAGGGGGCAGATCATAACATGTGGGGTTAAAGCCTATCTGAGAGGCCATCTTGACTCGAAGTCGAGTCTGATGTCACCGCTATGGTTTCACCAGGCTCACTTAGTAGCAATGGGTAGATAGAATGACAATAAAGATGACGATGAAGACGATAATAACGATTGCTACTCCGAACATAGGCCCGTCCATATACTGGGTAGATCTTGAAGAAGAGTACGACCCCTACTTACAGTGGAGTCAGTCAAGGGAGATCCAAGATCACTTTCACTGTGAGTGGAAAGACAAGGGAAAGCTGCAAAGACAGCGAGTCCTTGACAGTGAGCCCTGAAGGGGGAACAACGATGTATAGAGACGAAAGACTTGACTTAGCAAGTCCTAGTGGTACATGGCACATATTAAATACTACTGTGGGGTGGCTATGCCCATAAGGCCATCAGAACAAGGCAACGGTACATCAAAGATCAGGCGGTGGCGGCGTATCAGATGTATGAGCACATCAGAACAGTCCATCAGACAATATAGAAGTACAGTACAGCCCCAGTTAGCAGAACTTACCCTGGTCCACGATGTACAAGCTAGCTGTCCCAGGAGCCGGTGACAGAGACCCTGATGCTATGGATGTCGACACCATTGAAACCAATGTGGTCAAGAGACAAGGGTTTAATTCTTTAACCCTGGCAGAGTGGAAGAAACTCTCAGCAGAAGGAAGATGTTTTAACTGCAAGAAGCAAGGACACATGGCATGATGCCCGACCGG
>WTXJ01000155.1:0-55436 GCA_022376545.1 Russula dissimulans | reverse complement strand
AACGAGTTGACAAACTATTCGTGGTCAAGGCCGGTCCCATCGTGAACATTTGGTTGAACACTTGCGCCGTCCCCCGGGATCTGCATTCCCGAGGGTGTCAAACGAAATTTCATATCATCGTGACTCTCGTCCCCTAAATCAGTGTTTTTTTTTGTTTACTGATATGGCACACAATGATAGGTACACCCATGCCGTGAACAGTGTTTCACAGGTCGAACTGTGCTCGTCGACTGCGCTGAACCTTAAAACATTCACGTATACCGCATTGATAACCTCCTCTAGATCTGTGCTCCAGCTCCCAATACTCAGCTCAGTTATTTGTCATGCGTGGTTCGCAATCGGTTTTGACGGTCTCCCATATCCACCCGCGTCCGGCATGTTTCCCTGTTATATCTGCTCGCCCCCCATACGGACTTGCGAGTTGTGGATGAGTGAGAGGGTATCATGTCCAGTCAGTCCATGACTAAACACAATTCCCAGCAGGTTTGTTTATATGTTTATATGAAAATAACAGATGACTACATGCAAACGCCCAGAGACGTGATCGATGCTGCATGATGCATGATCATTTGTACCGAGATGAGGGGACACCCGACTGTGAACGCAAAATTAGCGCGCGAAGGGCACAGGTTTTGAAATGCCGTACGCAATTTCTGTCGACCATGAGAACCACCCTCAGTCTGGGCTGCAACTTGGCGCAAAGTAGTGAGTCATGTGGTGACTGCTTGGCCACACATGTCTTCAGGAGCTTCCCAGGAGTAATCTCGTAAATCTATCAACAACTACGCGCGTCGCGCAAATCACGTAACGGCTGAATATGGCACCTACATTGATCCTTTCACCCATCTGTCATTGACCTGCCTCACTTCATGGGTTCATGTGGGTCTCCTCTGCTGTCCGATTATCACCATATGTTCTTAGCACTTCCATACCGTCAGTCACTTTTTCTCATCACACACCTGACATTTAACGTTGTGCTTCACCTAACGCGGCAACGTGAATTTCGGCCGTGTGTGGCGGCTATCCTGAAGATCCGTTGGTGTCTCAGCGTGGACACCTCCGTTTCTGAATGGAGACCCTCTTCTCCCGATTTATAGGCTAAAATTAAAGGAAGGAGCCGGGCTTGGCTATCTGGGACATTTGCAGGGCTTGGTGGTTGCCAGGAGCATATGACAGGCTCACAGACTGCTCAGTCAGGGTTCATTCGCCGCAACTCCATGGCCTTATAGAATGTGTCTAGGTGCAACGTCGCTCACGGCTCAGAACATACCTGGTATGTTGACGGCTTGATATGACCGAACCATCATGCCACTGAGGCAGATTCCCCTCGAACCTTAAGTTGCCGCATATTCGACTTACTGCACTCTGGTCACAGATTATACGTAACAGGAACACGCGGAAATCAGATAATTGGGAACGAATCTGCTGCGCGGTTGTCGCTCTCGATGTGCGTAAGGAGAAAGGCTCGCAGGAAATGAAGCATTCCTCTTGTCTCAGATCGGATAACTGACAGATGATCGATGCCATGGACTGGTTGTTTCAGCAGAACGTTTATAGGTAGAAGCAGCGTTCGCGAAGACCCCGTATTCCTAAGAGGTCCTGTATGAATATGTAAGCGCTAATATATAAAACATACATAGTCGTGCTTCGAAAGCTTACCCATTCGGCGGCAGTCAACCAGAGGTCCGAGACACCGTCCATTTTCCCAAGAACTGCAGCACCTTTCCAAACAAGGACACGCGGATCAACACCTTTCGGTGGTGGAATGATCTGCACTTTGTCCATATTTGATACTAACGGCGTTGCAATCGCCTGCAACCTGTTGGTGGCGGTGGTATCAGTCTGGGTCTGTTGATTGCCAGGACGCACGACGGCAGCGGAAGCAGCAGACGAACCTGCTCTCGAGCGCATGCGAGATGCCCGGTATAAGCGCCGTCCCGCCAACGACGAGTACGGCCTGCAGGTACTTGCGAATTTTCTCGTCTCCGCCCGCCGCCCGCGCGCTGTTGAAGATCGCGACGTCCATGGGCAGCTTGCTCGCCTCGAATGCGATATCGAGATTGAAACCGCCCGAGGCGGCCCCGGCGCCTTCGCCCGTTCCAGGGCTGGGCGCAGCAGTTTCGGGGACGGCTTCGTCGGCACCAACCGTTGATGATGGTAGCGGTGGCGTTGGTCCTTTCGATGTTGCTTCCCCCTCGATGGGGGTATCAGAGGCGGATGTCTCATCCGACTTTGTCGGGGCGGGCGCCTCTGATGCTGCGTCTCCGGCTTGTGCTGCGACGGCATTGTTTAGCGGGGTCTGCTGCCCCGATGCGGGGGCGTCCTGATTCTGGGACTGTGCAGTGGCGCTCTCGAGGGCAGTAAGGTTCCGGGAAGCAAATAGGTGCTGGGTGGAGATAATCATCGCTTGCGTCTGAGGGATCGGCGTCAGCGCCACACATCCGCAGCCCAGTCAAGAGCGACGAACGTATTTTTCCATCAGTGCATCGCGTGGCTCGCGTATGTCGATGATGTCCTCTGAAACACCCGGGTCCTGTGATGGTCGCGCACCCAGCTTTAATTCATCGAAGTCGATCACACGCGGTTCGAAAAGGCACTGCAGAGCGTGACGTCGGCATGTGCCAAACACACATGAGAGAGCCGGGGCTGGGCCTACCATAGGTGCGAGAATAATTTCATCGTAAGCACGTAAGCCATACTTCTCGGCTGGCCTTCTTGGGCGCCGTACGACAAAGTCGTAAAGATTAAGTGCAACGTTCTCCTGTATGCTCGCCACGTCAACAATTCCAGCCGAGGCGCGACCGTACGTAGCTTCTAGTCTCACCTCTGTAAGTGTACAGAGTCGGCTCTTCAAATCCTCCATCACGTTCCAATCGTAGGATCGAGCGAGGTCTATATCCCTATACGGGAAACAGATTCTCTCTAATAGGACGTACAAGAACTCCGTAATATAGTCCCCTCCCATATTAAGATAGATCCTAACGACTTGGGTTAGATCCACTCATGAAAATGAATAGAAAGCCCCACCTTGTTTCTGGTACGACCATACCCTCATCTACGCAGGCGATACTCACAGTAGTGGCGCCAATGTCGACGACACAAGCGCTAGATATCCCTGCGCCGTAAGTTGCAGCCAATGATTCCTGGCCAGCTCGTCAACGGTCCCCTACATGAAAAAAAAAGGAAATACCTGTTGAACGCATAGCTGCTTAAAACCCATACGAACGAGCAATAGTTGAACCATGTCGCGGACGTATGACCGATCATAGTAATCGGGTATTACCAGCACAGCTGAATGGTCCTTAGATTGATTCAGTAAATGTGTGCATCAATAACCTGAAAGAAAAACACCTTATACTCCCGGGGGCTAATACCAAATGAGCCTTGCAAGCTTGTCTCGAGTATGGTCTCGATATCGTCGATAATCAACGCAACCGACGGGTAGTCTCTTGTATTGAATTTTGATCCCAAAATCGGCCACCTGATAACGTACCCTTGCTTTAGGGGATCAGCGAGCCTGAGTGCCTGCCAAAACACAAACATGATGTCCTCATAAACTTCAGTTCGGAAAACGAACACGGCGCACCTTCTCACCAACATAATACGGTTCAGCCGCGACGTCGTGAATCCAGTCCACGCGGGACGGATCGATCTGTTCCGGTATGAGCTCGGGCTTGAGTTGCTCGTTGAACGTCGCGGCCTTGACCACCGCATCCGGCGTAACGCGAAGCTTGTAAAACCGCATACGATCGCGCAACGACACCTGAATGACCTCTAATTTTTCGTCGAACTACCGCCGCATCGCGCGCCCTCAGCGTCAGAAATGCGCATCCGAGAAGGGGTAAAAGAAAAGAAAAGAAAAGGCTAGGTGAACGCACTGGATCATCGGACCCGCGGGTCACCGCGTATTCGTCGTTGCTCGCTGGCGGCTGCGGCAGCGCGCGTTCACGGCGATTCCGCGAGCGGGTGATTCCCTTGAGGAACGTGGGCGCGGGGGCGTTGATGGTCTTCCGCGCGATGACATTGGGCACGGTTACGGGCGTGACATCGGACGCGCGCCCCACGCGCAAGTAGCGCGAACCCAGGTGAATGACGACGACGTGCGATCCGCGGCGCACCTAAGCCAAGGACCACCTCATCCGTCAGTACATCGTGCGTTTGACATTATAGAAGATGGGACGGATATGCGAGGTGCGACTAGACGCACCTCTGTTGGGGGCTCCTCCGTTGATGTCTTGCTCTTCGTCGCTTTCCGACCCCAAATGGTATTCTGGTCCAATTTGAGATACGACGTGCTCATGTGCTTTGGGTTGAGTCTAAGGATACCATTTGGCGGAAGGTTGTTGTATGAGTGATTGGAACATACTGTGGGGGCACATGAAATGTCGTGTAGCGCATCCCCTGCGACTCATCCCGTCTAACGTTGGGGATTCCACGCGGCATTGTATAAGATGTTTTGCTATGCTTGGGAGCTGCTACGTGGGTTTCCGAGAGTTTTGATGAGATGTGTGGACGTGTTGTGGTGGGGGTGGCAGAAGCGGTTGGAAAACGACCGCTCATCGTTGTCGTTGATACCCGTTCAACAACGGCCCGATACACGAAATCGAATCCTCAATCTAACCAAATACACAGGTGATGCTAAACGTACTCTACAAACCAATCGTGTGCAGTGAAAAGAGCTTATGCTCGCAATCGCTCAAGAAACGACTTCAACGGACTCGACAATCTGTGCTTGCGACCCCCACCCTCTACACGTGACGCACGGCGAGCAGAATTCTCATCGACCTCGGTGTGCCTTCTCGGTCTCTTCAGCGTATGCAACGCAAGTGGACTGTTGTTCTCCTTCTCCTTGTCTATGTCACGCTCTCTTACAAGCAGCGAGAGTGACTTTGCTGTGCGAGAATTGCCCGAGGATGGCGAGTTGTCAGACAACCCCGGCGAAGCTGAACGCGTCGATGAGTTGAACATCGAGCTGCGCAAGTTGACAATCTGGGAAGGAGTCTGCTGAACAAAATCACGCCGATCCCCGGTGAAGACGCGGGTAGACTCTTCTGTGGCAGGGCCTGTAAGTGGTTGTTCCGACGGTGTCTCGACTTCCAATTCCTCAGGCACAAAACTCGCACGCAACGGAGACGGCTGAGACGGGGAACCCCCACCCCCTTTCGGTGTACTCGTACGGGGCTGGTTTACCGGCGGCACATCGCCCTTGGCGTCGTTCGCGTCGTTCGGCTTTGGCATATCGGCGAAGCGGACACTCTTCGCGTGCTTCAATATCCCAGGAGGACGCTTGGTAGAAGGCTCGCTCTTTGAATAGTTGGGAGAGCTAGCGAAGAGCGGGCTCGTGTAATTAGGCGTGACGGGAGAAAGTGATCTGAGTGGCAGACTAGGGCTGGACTCCGGATGCGGCCTATATCTCATAGTCCCGACTTTCGGCGTAGTCTGGCGTGAATCTTTGCGTTGCCTTGTAACACCTGTGCTGTGTTTGGGCTTGTCAGGACCAGCGCGGGGGGCGGAACTCGACTTCGACCGGTTGTGTTGTGAAGGCGCCACAGCGGGGACCGACGCACGTCGCACTTGGCTCCTTTGAATTGCTGGATTTGGGCCAGACCTAGGTGTGACAGACTTCCTTATGGGAGCAGCTTGTTTCTGGTGATGTTTTTCCTTACTTGGTATCCTATCTTGTGCGGGACCCTCATAGCGCGACATCAAATCATGTGCAAATGCCCAGTCGTCCTCACTGACGCTTGGGATAATGCCTGAGGAAGCGGCTGAAAGTGAATTCATCGAAGAAAGCGGTATGTCCAACGGCAGTTGTACGGGAGATGAAACTTTCAAGCTGGCAGCCTGAGATCGCAATGCGCTGATCATGTCACTGATGGGGAGAGACTCTGCGTCGCGTCGCGCCATGGACGAAGTAAGTTGGAAATGAGCCGAATATGCAGATGGAGTGCCTAAAAATGCCGTAGGGATGCCTGGATAGTCCTCGGCCGAACGTTGTGGAGAGCGAAGCGTAAGAGGAGCAAGCATCTTCTGTCCACGCCGGATTGCAAGAGGTTCAGGGACAGGGGTAGTAGAACCTTCAGGAGAGCCGGGAAGGGATATTGCAATAGTAGTCGTTGAGGTGGATACCTTGATGGCAGGCAGAGGCAGAGACGGGGAATCATTCGATGCATCACATCGAGCAGACTCGGTTCCAATAATAGCGTCAATACGCTGTGACTCGAGACGACGAGTAATAAGTTCTGTGCTGATATAGCTCGGCGGAACACCAAGAGACCAGCGGCGTAGTTTACCGCGCATACGGACAGGCGAGAATGTAACCGGAATGTATGCCGACGTGCAGTCTGGCAGGCGTGCGTGGTGTGTACTGTGCGAGGCACAGCGACGAAGTGGACGAGACCTAGATGATGACTCGGAGCGCCCGATGGGTTTCAAGGCAACAGTCAGTCGAGAGTCACCGGGAGCAGATGGCAAGTACGAGTCCACGGGACCGTGGCGCTCGCGGAGACGACGCTTCAGATACGACGGAGGAAAACAGGAACCCTCGGGAACCCAGACATGATGAGGCTTCTCACGAGGGGGAGACCAAGGTGCAATATCAGGAGGATTTGAGTTGGGAACGGCGGACTGCAGAGCTAATCAGTAAAATCGCACCACGGCAGACCAACTGATGCTCACAATCCAGGTCTTTAACGCTGGCTTGAGTTGTGGGACATTCTTGAGGCGCTCTGGCGTGGGAGACGAGATGAGGACATTGGAATACCTCCTGTTGGGGCGATTTCCCTTTGGCAGAGCAAGAGAGGCCACTAGCGACAGGAAGGTATGGTGTGTCCTTTTCCGTCGACTCGGAGGTGTAGTCGAGGGGCATGGCGGAACCTTGATAAGTTCGAGATCACCACGAGGCAGGGAATCAAGACTATGCGAAGGTAGAAGCAGCGAAGGGTAGTTGTCGAGACACGAAATGTTGTCGATGCTGAATGAATCGGTTGATGAGCGCGTAGATAGGTTGCCCGAGGGAGCAAAGAAGATTGAATCATCAGAGTTGTCCAACCAGAAAGAGGCCGACATCCTCAATGGCGCAAGTCTCTCTGTGCATGGGCGGAAGACAAAGACTAGATGGTGTCCAAGAAAGCAATAGCCCTACAAAGTACCACTACCCGAGCAGGAGGCTGACAATTGGCGAGCCAAGTCAATACAGACTGAGCTTATGTAGGCCAATGCTGGCCATCATTTTAATGGCCTGGTGGTCTAGTAGTATGATTCCTTCTTAGGGCTACTGTCATTTGGAGGAGGTCCCGGGTTCAATTCCCGGCCAGGCCCTGTCATTTTTGTTCATCACGTGTCATATGTGTTGTCTGTATTGCGTAGCTTTCTTTCTTTCTCTTCTTTTACCACCTCTTCAATGGAACACAGTAGATGGCAACTGTGCAATGATATGTGACTGTGCAATGTCTTATGGTATGACATGTTGAGATAGCAGCTGGACTGAGATTTGTAAGTGAGGAACCAATTAGATTCAAGGTATGCTACTTTACCTGAGAGACTTATCAGTGAGGAACTGGATTCTCAGAGTGTACAAGCTACATTGTTTATACACTACAGAGGGCACCCAGACCACATAGGTTTGTACAGTAAGTCCGGTCTTTTGCCTATTTTGAGCACATCCAATAATATAAACCCCTTTCCTTACCTCAATTTACAATTCAGTAAGCTCCATTCCCAACCTCTCGCGTTATGGTTCACCTGAACTTTTTCGTCTTTATCCTTGGACTTGAAACCATGTTAGATGCCACCATCGAAAGCTCGAAGACCGTTAGCCAGTTAAGAAGGTCTATATTGGAGGAGAAAAAAAACGACTGGAAGGATGTGGACATCGACCGACTCACCCTTTATCATGTCGAAATTCCAGATGTCAAGATGCTCGGACAATTGGCAGCCCTGGCTGTGAAAGAGAAAGAGTTCCTACGGTCGTCTACTCCCCTCTCCGAAATATTTCCGACGAATCCTCCAGCGAAGACGATCAATATCGTCGTCGAACTTAGAAATATCAGTGAGTGAGAACGAGTCCCCGTGGATGAACACTACTGATGATGTTCCACCGATCTTCACTTCACACCCATTGTTCGTCTTTGTCTCATTGTTCTCCTCTACTATTGCCTGTTCGTCTGTTATTGACACATTTATTATGCGAACTCATCCCACTCCGGCTTTGCTTCCACTGCACGATATTCCGTCCCGTATCGTATTGCCTTTTTTTTCTTTATTTCAACTATCCTTTTGATTGATATTCGTCCGTCTCAACTCTCCGGTTCTGATATATTTATTTACACCTTCGCTTCAGTGGGCACCCGACTCTCGGTTACATGGGTGACTGTTTCATGCGTCTTTTGATCAAGCTCGGGATATCTGATAAACACGCTGCGTGAAGAGGAGGTTCGCGACTCGGCCCTTGTCCAAATGTACGCAGATATCTTCATCAAAGTGAAGGGGTGGGGAGCTTTCTATGAATCCGATATCGGCGAGAATAAGATATATGAGTATTGTACAGTCCCAGGTTTCGTCGCAGAGTTGGAACAAGAATTAGATAGGAAACTGGGCTTGAGCCCTAATGTGTGTTATTTCGTTTCCTTGACTACCTTTTAATGCTGAACGGTCAATCTAGGCTAGGGGTATCCTCAATCATATAGACGCACCATTTCGGAATGCATATTTCGAGGCCTCTCAAGAACAGGAGGAATTTAGCTCCGAAAGCGAATCTCACCAGGGAAGGAGGCGCGATGCCAATAAGTCCGAGGTGGACCATCTCCAGTATATCGCTAATTTTGAATGGCAGCGACTGTGGAACGAGAATCTAGGAAGTACCCTGAAGGAACCGTCGATGAACGCTGTGTTCTTCTACTCATTTGCCGTTCAGGCGCGCGGAATTATCGCCGCTCAATTGTACGTGCTCATTCGCTTGCCTTTGTGGATTACGATTTACCGTTATCTCTACAGAAGTCATCAGTTTTGGCCTTTCAAACTTATCACGAAATGTGAAAGCATGGGGGTGAAGGACCAACTCCGGAAGTACGAACCTCGTAGTGACCTACTCATCTTGAGGTCGTCTCTCCCTCGACTTCTCATAGAGGTTAATTCGAAACCACGGAGAATTTGGCCTGAGGATCTCATCCGGATGTTTTTGACGGGTGCCGCTGTCGTTCGCTTTGCGAATACATTCTTGGACGCTTTCAAGAATGAGAAGAACTTCGTGCTTTTCGCCATGTACATTTGGGATAATGGCCAGGTATCTCGCTACTCATTGTTCCAGGAGTCGCCAGGGCCAGCAGTATGTTGGACTTTGTGTGTAACTGAGCTCGCAGGCTGACTCGTCGTAGGTTTATTACAAAGAAACGAATATCGGTTGAACGACCTGGATGGCCGGGCCAGATTTGTACGCGAATTGTACATTTCAGCCACATGTTGGAAAGGGAGGGGGAAACCAAAGACGTGAATGTGAAGCTTACCGAGTTCAAAGCGAAGATCAACCAACATGACGCGAAACACCCTATGAAGTCGTTTTTTACGAAGGACGATCAGGGGACCAACAATAATAATGCCAACAATAATAATGGGGCCAAGAAGAGGCGTCTTGATGAAGGTGTCGGTGACGGTTCAGGTGAAGGTAGGGCCGGAGGCGTAAATGCAGCAGACTGTGCGGACCTCAGAGCACACGGCTATGAGGTGAAACCGGAAGCAGAGGACATAGTGGATCCTAGTGGGAAATTCGTGTTACAGGCGTTTAAGGTGTGGTAACCGCTTTAAACTTTAACCCCGCGCGCTAACACTCGACCTGTAGATACAGATGCCATCTCACATTCTTCCGGTGTATCAGCCGTCGGTCCCAGGCAAGGAATTCACTGCGAAGAAAGTTCACGAGGAATCGAACGAGCTCCTTATCCTCAAACTTCTAAATGTTTTCCAGCCTCAGCAGGAGCACATCATCTCGTTGCATGATTCGTTTCAGACAGAATTGACATCGTGGGCCATTTTCCCGAAATTGGATTCCGTCGCGGATTATGTCGTGTTCTCGCTTAGCAAACTTTATCAGAACGTCGCTCAAGTCTGTTGGGGCCTCATCAGGGGCGTCGCGTTTCTTCACAAACTGTGTATTGCTCACAGGGACATCAAGCCCGACAACCTTCTTGTCGACCGAGAATTTTGCTTGAAAATCATTGACTTCGACATCGCTATGCAAGTGAAGGACGAGGACGAGGAGGTCGATGGCCAATGCGGGACGAAGCATTGGATCGCGCCCGAGATCGAGGAGAAGTTGATGTACAGTCCGATCAAGGCCGACCGGTGGTCGACAGGGCGAGTTCTTCAGTATCTTCTCGAGAAGTCAAGGAAAGGAGAAGAGTCGTTGATGACGATCGCGCGGAAGTTGATGGCATATCATCCCAAGCAGCGCCCGTCAATGCTTGAAATCGCAGCACCACTCTTGGATGTGGACAATGTAGTTAGCGAGAGGAAGGCCTCGCGATCTCGGCAAGACAGCGACGGAAAAAACGCTGGGTTCCCGGCGGTGAAGAAGCAGAAGGTTTCAGACAACAATGTGAGGGTGACGATCGCAGAACTACATGGATCAGACACCTCAACCTATGGTTCGCGTTCATTGACTCATTGACCTATTCTTGGTGGCCGTTACAATAGAGGTGTATTTATATCGTCTCCGCTCGTAATATCTATACCTACTTGTATCTGTACCTTTCACAGGAGCAGGTATTGCGAGGCTGGGGATGATTTGCACCGTGCGGTATGTAAAGCATGTGATGGAACACACGCAGATGGAGGGCGCCGTAGTCGGCCGCGGACGAGGACGAGCAGCGGGTTTAATTCCCGGCCAGGCCCTGTCATTTTTGTTCGTCGTTGTCTGTGTTGCATACCACCTCTTCAACGGAACGCAGTAGATGGCAACTGCGCAATGATATGTGGCTGTGCAACGTCCTCGTAAGGTGGCTTACTCCGCAGCAGGTCCACGCAATCCCCGGCGATGACAAGGCATCAGCTGGCTCGATTATAATACGAGTCACTTCCACATATCACCACACTCGTCTTCCTGAATATGATTCTCGACCATCCACTCTCCGTCCCCAAGCCAGTCACGGTATGCTCGCCCTCCCGCAGCACAGATTGGCCTCTAACCTAAGACTGATATAGTCTTCTACCGGCCGCGAAACTGAAGATGGTCCCCCTCCTGCGTACTCACCGGCACCTCCAATTACGTCCACTAGCACGCGACCGCCGAGGACATTGTCAATCGCAAGAAACAGGCAAGGTGTGGCGCCATTCACAACACCGGTCAATGGCTTGTACATGTACGCGAAACGCGAAACGATACGAGGTAAGTTCAACAGGTGCCAACTCCACGACTAGCCGCTCACACACAAGACAGGCTCCTGGACTATCGATCCCATGGCTCCCCTAGTGCCCGAGCAGAACCTTGTACAAATGTTCCTCTACGGTCAGTCAGAGAAAAAGAGGTGGGGTCGCTCCCGCAACCCGAAGGCCGCACCGCCTACCGCAAAGTTCGGGACCCGTCACGGGAACATACAAGCGACGCTCCGCGTTGTCGGAGACTCGATGGTCCGTTCGATTGCGACAATTCGCGCAGAGTCGCGCAAAGGGAACATCGTCCTCGATCTGGTCAGTAGCAGTGACACCTTCATCACACTTTATCATTCTGACCGCAGCCCAGGCCTCTATCGCCCCGATGAGGACGGTACATATGGATGCATATTCACGTAAAGGTGCGATAACGCCCCTCTTCTTCCATCGACCATCCCTCGATATCCCGTCCTGAAATGCCCGTGAGACTGACTGTCTGACATCACAGGCAGCGTCACCCTTCTCGTTCCGCGGAGCTTCTGTGGCCTTGTCCAGCTCGACTCTCGTCATGGCGCAGTGGAGTTGCTTCCAGCCCTTGCAGCCACCTGTCGTGTGATAACGACAAAGAACAAAGAAACTACTGTTCTCCTCGGCGATGGCCCAATGCCCCATGTGGGCTCTGACAACATCACTGATACTGCTCGCATTTCCTCTCGTCATGGGCCTGTGAGGCTGGGGTTCAGCGGAGAAGATTACTTCACCGAGCGTCCCGGACTAGTGGAACATGCCATGCAGTTGGTGCAGAAATTCGTAGTGCCTAAGATTCAAAGGTCCTTCGCATAGGAATCCAAGATGGTAGATGGTCACGCCTCGATTATCATGATTTGCGATGATGTTTCTATTTTTTGTGGCTGACTCTTAGTCTTGAGTTTCTTCGTGCGTATGTGTTTTTGTATTATTATATTGTACTATTTTTCTGCACCCACACCCTTGCATGGGACCACTAATCGATTTCCTTCCCACGTACGCCACTCCGTCGTGTGATCATTAGGTGCCCGGCGGTGTTCGTGGCTGAGTCAAGTAGCCGAATGGTCCGCACGCACGCTCGTTCCTAGTACTTGTGCGACGATCGATGAGAATCCAATGGCGTCTAGTTGGCATTGCCCAGAGTTGCGCTGTCACGACCATGAGAAAGTACATGATATGATATGATGCCACCCGAATAGCGCCTATCTGGCATACGGGCGGCCTTCTCCCGTTCCGTGAGGGCAACAATGGACAGGCCTCTGTCCTTCCCACCTCTAAATGCGCTCACCTGCCAGTGGGTCGCAATTCAAACATCCGAGCGATTGCCGCTCGCGGTTTGATCGATCAATCTACTACGTACTTTGGAACACTATCGACTCTAACACCCATTCCCATTTTTCTGACATCGCATTCCCTGCACTCTAAAGCTAATTTTGGGTTGTCTTCTCTTCTCTGGAGTCTGAATTGCTGATTCCCCCCACATCACCTATTTGAGCAAGAGGCGTCGATGATGATCACGGAACTTCAGTGATGCCGACTGCCCAGGACTCAAAACGAGTTTGAGGGTGCTTAGTATGACCCAAAGTGATTGGATCTCCGGCATGAGAAGGCCCCATACATCAGCTCGTGCTGATGAGCCAAAACCGAGCGGGCGCGAGGCTTCCTTTGGCTGCAAATCTCCCATTGGCAGAGCGCTGATACTCTACGCGGTATTCTGAAGGTGCCAGTCTCGGGAATTGCACCCGAACCCGGAGATGAGGCGTTGGTAGTGTACAGCCGCGGCCACCAACGATTGGGCTGTGGCAACCCCGCACCCATCGCCAGAGGGCCTGTCGTTGATTATAATGCTGAAGAATTACGCCGGAGGTTCATACAAGCGGATTTCTGTTCACCCGACCGGGTCAGGCCTTACTTGAAAGCAAGACATTAGACATTTCATGCCTGCCTTTAGGGTAATTGTAGGCGTAACTAATTCACGTTGTTGTGAATACTCGTTTGCGCTCGATACCGATACCGCGCTGTTCGAGGGGCGTGCTCGTACATGAATAGCGGACGGATATTCGCATCAAGAAATCGATTGCAGAGGAGGGGGAAGCGTGCACGACTGTTGCAGGCTAAGGACAACATAGAAACTGAGACAGGAAAGCGTGCCACGACTGATGCGGGCTATAAAGGACGACACAGAAACTGAGACAGGAAAATCAGAACATGGGAGTATCGTACTGGAATGTCAAACCAGGCGATTCCAAAAGAGTTTATGCTCCAAAACTCGGGAAGCGCAACGAGCCGAAGAAAAAAATAAAGAAAAAACATAAAGAGTCGGAAGAGAAAGAGGGAGTTATGGGAGATATCACAAGGCGAGTGGTTCGATTTCTACTTTTACTTGGAGAGCATCTGCTCGTTTCAAGATCGCGCACTGGCCCTCTTCTTGCCCTTTGTGGCCTTTCCGCGCGACGCAGGCGCAGGCGCGGCCTCGTCGCTGCGGCAATGGCGGCAGCGGTCGCGCGCGCAACGCGCGTAGAGCGCCTCGGTTGTTCTTGGTTTGTACAGGCTCAAAGTGGGCATCAACTTGATCGCTATGGCTCAGAGCAGTAGTGGCGGTTGCGCGTTTGTGGCGCTCGCGTGATGGACCTGCGCCTTCATTGTCGATGACGTCCGAGCCGTTCATTTTGTGTCGTGGTCGGAGCTCTACTGCCGGGAGTAGGGTGCTGGTGTTGGTGGGGGCATCGTCGTCGTCGTCGAGTCCGGCAGCGCTGCGAGAGCGCTTGGGGGAGGTGGTGGGAATCGGCTGTGCGGCTGCCCTCGAGGTCGAGGCCGAGGAGGTGTTCATGGTGGTCGCGACAGCAGCAGCAGCACTCGTGCGTGTCTTGCGCTGCAGAGCCGTGGGCTGTTTCGCCTTGGCCTTGCCTTTCTTTGGTTGCCCTCGGTCTGGGGGGTGGGGTCTCGGGTCTCATAGGAATAGGAGATCGAGATCCTACCCTAATCGTGGCCGAGGACATGTCGAGCGACGGGCCCTGGGGCCGTATGGGACGTAGATGTAGAGATGGTGGGTTCGATCGAGGCCATGGTGGTCATGCGGATAGAGGGTACTGTACTGTACAAGGGAGTAGTGTTGGGGAAGTTTGGTTCGGTTCGGTTTAAGGCAAAATTCCCCAAACCGGAAATCAAACCACTCGGTTTCTGGCAAAATTTCACAAACCTAAACCTTAACCCAAACCAATACAAACTGCTTGCATTGGTTTGGTTTGGTTTACACTCGGTTTGAAACCGTTTCCGGCGGCATCTCCGGCCCGAAACGGCCGGAGCCGTGAGCCGAGGCTATCATCGCGCGTCGTGCCACTCGACTTCCTCCCGGCTCCTCAACCATTCCATGCGGCTCAGTGAGGTATGTCACATTTTTATATTTTTACTCATCATGTTCTACAGGTCCCACACCAGTGTCAACCCCCTTCATGTGGGGATGCGCTGGCATCTGCAGCGACGCGACATGACGCCAATTTGGGCAACAGGTGAGTCGTCCCCCTCTTTTTTGACTCACCATTCTGTGCACAGGTGCATCCCTGTGTGGCATGCCCACCCGCCCGCTCGCCCCATCCATACGCCCTCACCCTGTCCGCTCATCCGCCCCCCGCACGGCCGCACGCCCGGATGCCCGGACACCCGTCCATCCCCACGCCCACACACACACGCCATACGCACGCTCGGATGCCCAGACGCTCCCACGGACACACAAACGCACGGATGCACGGACGGACGCGCGCACGGGCGGACGAACGTACGGAGGGACGCGTGCACGGACGCGCGCACGGACGCACGCACAGACGAACGGAGGGAGGACGGACGAACGAACGCACGGACGCATGGACGCACGGACACACGGACGGACGGATGCATGGATGTGTGCACGGCTGCATGGATGGCACGGACGGACGGATGCGCGCACGCACGCATGCACGAACGCACGGATGGACGTGTGCATGGCCACACGAACGCGCGCGCCCACAGACGCACCCACGGATGCGCGCACGGACGCACGAACGCGCACACAGATGCACGGACGCATGCACGGATGCACACACGAACGCGGGCATGGAAGCACACACGAATGCATGGACGCGCCCGCACGCACATCTGCATGCACATGCATTTAGTGACTTAGAAATAGAATAGAAGTTTATCATGTATATATTGTAGCTTTAAACTTTGAAAATAAGAAATATGTGAACCTACAACTGCTGGAGCAAGCTTTGAAGAGCAAACTGAGTTTGAAGTTTAGGGTGATCACCAGTTGCCCAAACCGAAACCAAGCTGTTTGGTTTCACAGGAGGATTCTCCGAACCGAACCTGAAACCGGAAGTTTGGTTTGGTTCAAACCGAGTTAGTATTGGTTTGGAACCAAAAAAAAAAATTCCCCAACACTAATGTATACCAGCCTGGACCTTTAATAAAACTGTTTGTATCCTCTTTGAACACCCCCCCAAAAGCTGTGAAATTGGTACTGTCACGTGACCGGAAACCCTAGGGTTCATTGCTTAGGTGTCGGTTTCTGGTCCTCTGCCTTAAGCTCCATTCCCAACCTCTCTTCATCTTCGTTATGGTTCACCAGCTGGACCTTTTCGTCTTTATTGTTGGACTTGAAACCTTATTACCCGTCACAATTGAAGACTTGAAGACAGTTGGTCATTTAAAAGAGTCTATACTGGAGAAGAAGAAAAACGACTTGAAGGATGTAGACGCCGACCGACTCACCCTTTATCATGTCAAAATCCCAAGTGGCAAGACGCTCGGACAATTGGTAGCCCAGGCTGTGGATGGGGCAGAGCCGCTAATGTCATTTACACCCCTCTCCGAAATATTTACGACGAATCCTCCAGCGAAGACGATCAGTATCGTCGTCAAACTTGGAAATACCAGTGAGTGATCACGAGCCCCCGTGGCTGAACGCTACTGATGACTATTGCCTGTTCGTCCGTCATTGACACATTTATCATTCGAACTCATCCCACTCCGGTTTTGCTTCCACTGCACGATATTCCGTCCCAAATCGTATTGCCTTTTCTTTCTTTTTTCTTTATTTATTTCAACTATGCTTTTGATTGATATTCGTCTGTCTCAACTCTCCGATTCTGATATATTTACACCTTCGCTTCAGTGGGCATCCCGACTCTCGTTCACATGGGTGAGTGTTTCATGCATCTTTTTAATCAAGCTCGGGATATCTGATGAACACGCTGCGTGAAGAGGAGGTTCGCGACTCGGACCTTGTCGCAATCTACGCAGATACCTTCATTAAAGTGAAGGGGTGGGGAGCTTTCCGTGAATCCGATATCGGCGGGAACAATATATATCGGTTTTCTACAGTCCCAGGTTTCGTCGCAGAGTTGGAACGAGAATTGGATAGGAAACCGGGTGTGAGCCCTGATGTGTGTCATTTCGTTTCCTTGACTATCTTTTAATTCTGAACAGTCAATCTAGGCTAGCCGTATCCTCAATTGTATAGACCCTCGATTTCGGAATGCATATTTCGAGGACTCTCAAGAACAAAGCGAATACTCACCAGGGAAGGAGGCGCGAGGCCGAGGAGTTCGAGATCGCCCATCTCTACAGTATCGCTTATCATGAATGGCAGCGAATGTGGGACGATTTTGGAAATACCCTGAAGGAACCGTCGATGCTCGCACTGTTCTTCTACTTTTTTCACATTTTCCGTTCTGGCGCGCGGAAATATCATTGCTCAATTGTACGCGCTCATTTGCTTGCCTTTGTGGATTACGATTTACCGTCATCTCTACAGAAGTAATCAGTCTTGGCCTTTCAAACTTATCACGAAATGTCAAAGCATGGGGGTAGAGGACCGATTCCGGACGTACGAACCTAGTAGTGACCTACTCATCTTGAAGTCCTCTCTCCCTCGACTTCTCATAGAGGTTAATTCGAAACCACGGAGAACCTGGCCTGAGGATCTCATCCGGATGTTTTTGGCGGGTGCCGCTATCGTTCGCTTTGCGAATACATTCTTGGACGCTTTCAACGAGAAGAAGAACTTCGTTCTTTTTGCCATGTATATTTGGGATGACGGCAAGGTATCTCGCTACTCACTGTTCCAGGAGTTGCAAGGGCCAGCAGTATGTTGGACTTTGTGTGTAACTAAGCTCGCAGGCTGACTCTTCGTAGGTTTATTACAGAAACGAAATATCGGTTGAACGACCTGGATGGCCGGGCCAGATTTGTACGCGAATTGTACAATTTCAGCCACATGCTGGAAAGGGAGGGGGAATTTAATGACATCAATGTGAAGCTTACCGAGTTCAAAGCGAAGATCGACCAACATGACGAGAAACACCCCATGAAGTCGTTTTTTACGAAGAACGATAAGGGGGCCAAGAATAATAATGCCGACGATAATAATGCCAACAATAACAATAAGAAGAGGCGTCTTAATGAAGATACCGGTGACGGTTCAGGTGAAGGTAGAGCCGGAGGCATAAATGCAGCAGACCGTGCGGACCTCAGAGCACACGGCTATGAGGTGAAACCCGAAGCAGAAGACATCGTAGATCCTAGCGGGAAATTCGTATTACGGGCGTTTAAGGTGTGGTAACCTCTTTGCACCTTGACCCCGCGCTGACGCTCGACCTGCAGATACAGAGGCCATCTCACATTCTTCCGGTGTATCAGCCGTCGGTCCCAGGCAAGGAATTCATCGCGAAGAAAGTTCACGAGGAATCGAACGAGCTCCAGATCCTCAAACTTCTGAATTCTTTCCAGCCTCAGCAGGAGCACATCATCTCGTTGCATGATTCGTTTCAGACGGAAATAACATCGTGGGCCATTCTCCCAAAATTGGACTCCGTCGCGAATTATGTCGTGTTCTCGCCTAGCGAACTTTATCAGAACATCGATCAAGTCTGCTGGGGCCTCATCAGGGGCGTCGCGTTTCTTCACAAACTGTGTATTGCTCACAGGGACATCAAGCCCGACAACCTTCTTGTCGACCAAGAAATTTGCTTGAAAATCATCGACTTCGACATCGCTATGCAAGTGAAGGACGAGGACGAGGAGGTCGATGGTCAATGCGGGACGAAGCATTGGATCGCGCCCGAGATCGAGGAGAAGTTGATGTACAGTCCGATCAAGGCCGACCGGTGGTCGACCGGGCGAGTTCTTCGGTATCTTCTTGAGAAGTCGAGGAGTGGAGAAGAGCCGTTGATGACGATCGCGCGGAAGTTGATGGCATATCATCCCAAGCAGCGCCCGTCAATGCTTGAAATCGCAGCACCACTCTTGAACGTGGATAACGAGAGGAAGGCCTCGCGATCTCGGCAAGACAGAGTGGAAGTCGACGGAGAAAACGCTGGGTTCCTGGGGGTGAAGAAGCAGAAAGTTTCGGACGACAATGTGGGGGTGGTGTTCGCAGAACTACATGAATCACAGACACCTCAACCTATGGTTCGCGTTCATTGACTCATTGACCTATTCTTGGTGGTCGTTACAATAAAGGTGTATTTATATCGTCTCCGTTCGTAATATCTACACCTACTTGTATCCGTGCCCTTCACAGGAGCAGGTATCGCGAGGCCGGGGATTATTTACACCCTGCGGAGGAGGACAAGGACGAGCAGCGGGTTCAATTCCCGGCCAGGCCCTGTCATTTTTGTTCGTCGTTGTCTGTATTGCATAGCTTTCTTTCTCTTCTTTTACCACCTCTTCGACGGTTCGCAGTAGATGGCAACTGCGCAATGATATGTGGCTGTGCAACTTCATATGGCCTCTCTTACTCCGCAGCAGGTCCACGTAACCCTCGGCGCACCTGGCTCGATTATAATACCACATATCACCACACTTGTAAGCCAGTCACGGTATGTTAGCCCTCCTACAGCACAGAGCATTGGCCTCTAACTTAAGGCTGATATAGTCTTCTACCGGCTGCGAAACTGAAGAGGGTCCCCCTCCCGCGTACTCACGGGTACCTCCAATTACGTCCACTAGCACGCGACCGCCGAGGACATTGTCAATCGCAAGAAACAGGCAAGGTGTGGCGCCATTCACAACACCGGTCAATGGCTTGTACATGTACGCGAAACGCGAAACGATACGAGGTAAGTTCAACAGGTGCCAACTCCACGACTAGCCGCTCACACACAAGACAGGCTCCTGGACTATCGATCCCATGGCTCCCCTAGTGCCCGAGCAGAACCTTGTACAAATGTTCCTCTACGGTCAGTCAGAGAAAAAGAGGTGGGGTCGCTCCCGCAACCCGAAGGCCGCACCGCCTACCGCAAAGTTCGGGACCCGTCACGGGAACATACAAGCGACGCTCCGCGTTGTCGGAGACTCGATGGTCCGTTCGATTGCGACAATTCGCGCAGAGTCGCGCAAAGGGAACATCGTCCTCGATCTGGTCAGTAGCAGTGATACCTTCATCACACTTTATCATTCTGACAGCAGCCCAGGCTTCTATCGCCCCGATGAGGACGGTACATATGGATGCACATTAACCGAGCTTTCAACAAAAACGCAGGTTCCTTTTGGCCTTTTTGGCTTATTTTCACTCGTTTACTCAGTCGAGCTCGACCGAGCTGGTATAAGTTCAAAAAAGTTTATGTAGAAATGCTGATGACGGTCAGGTATGTGCGATCACGATTTACTTCTTTACAAAGTCAATCTAACAAATCGCCTCATTACGACCCCCTCACAGACGCGTGATCTACACGAAGCGCGGACGTCCCTCATCAAGGCGGAGACGAGTAAAACGCGCCTTGAGCAACAGGTGGAAGAACTTTCTCGACGACTGCAACGTGATGCAGAGAGGCTGGCAGTATACGAGCGGAGATCCTCGGCCGCAAATGGAACCACGCATCATATCGGTGTAGAGGGAGCATCTCCGGAACGACGATTGGAGGCTGACCTTCGGTTTGTCGCTTCCTGCTTACTTTTTTTCTCTGCACTGCTGACGACGCATGTTTCTAGTGCTTCGCTCAAGGTGGCTGAGGTTGACTTGGCTGCAGCTCGTAATCACATTCAACAGTTCAAGGAGATTAGCCAAGCTGGTGAAGAGGCATTAGCATCGCTCAATGCAACCCACGATGAGTACAAGTCGACCGAGGCACAGCTCAGCGCATCATGGGTGTGGTCATCCCATTCGTGTGTCTACTTTTCATGAACGTTCAGTTATTGTCTACAGGCACAACAAGAAGAGCTTCAGAGCACCCTGAAGAACGTTGAGCAGGAACTCGAACAAGCGAGAACATCGCTCGCTGATACGAAGCATGTGTTCGAGCGTGCGCGGGAGGAGTGGCAAGCGGACAAGAAGACTCTGGAGAACACGATCGTGGACATGGCAGCTGCCGAGAAGAATCTCGCGGAAGACAGATCGTCCCGCGAGTCTGACGCTCGAGCTCACGAGGAACTCGTCAAGGTAGGTCCCAGCCCTTAGTGGTCCAATTCATTCATTTCCCGCTAACTCGGCCTGTTGCGACTAGGCTGCTGAGGAGAGGTATTCGCGTGAGGCCATTTCGCATGCAGAAGCCATCAGGGTTGTTGAGGATCTCAAGCGGCAACTTCATGATCTGCAAGTGTCCGAACGCAACACTCAGGTATCAGCGGAGACTGCACAAGCCAAATTGGCCACGTCTGAAAGTAGCTGGAGTCAGCAAAAGGCAAGCTCTTGACAGAGAGATCGCAGACCTCGCCACTAGGTACGGCAGCCCATGACTACGTGTTGCGGCGGATGTTATCTGATGCGAACATCCTAGGTGCAAGGCACTGACGGAACAGAACAATGTGCTTCATAAACACCTGGACAATGTCAGCTCGCAGGCCGCTCACATCCGCCAAACTGCAGATTTGACCGTGGACACACCTGGTGAAGGCGAGAACACCGACGGAACCGATTCCGAACTTTCTCAACTCCGCGCTGTGATCAACTATCTACGCAAGGAGAAGGAGATCGTGGATATCCAGCTTGAACTCGGAAAGCAGGAGAATGGCCGCTTAAAGACACAGATCGGATATCTCACTCGCGACCTGGAGGACACGAGAGCTACTCTATCGGATGTAAGCAATGATTATCGACTGGACTTGATCACGCCTGATCACCTTTTATTCTACAGGAGCGGGAGTGTGCTGCATCTTCAGCCGGGACGGACGCGCAACACGCAGAACTGGTCGAGAAGATCCAACAGCTGAACCTCCTGCGTGAGAGCAACGCCACGCTTCGTGCAGATTCTGAAGCGCACGCAAAGCGCTGGCGCAAGCTGGACGTCAGACTGAAGGCTCTCATCCAAGAGCTCGATCCGTTGCATGAGGGCGCACGCACGATGCAGGCTGAATTGGACGCTCGGAAGGAGCACGTTGGACGATTGGAAGAGGAGAACCGGAGATGGCGGGAGCGCAATAACTAGTTGCTCACCAAGGTTCGCTCGTTTATTTGTTGCCTGTTATGCTATTTGTGCACCTACCTACTTATGCTCACGTATTACAGTATGATCGTGTCGACCCCACTGAATTCCAATCGCTCAAGGATGAGGTTGAAAGCTTGAGGGCTGAAAAGTCGACTTGGGAAGCTCAGCAGGCCACACACGCCGAGCAATTGACAGGATAGTAAGAAAGGTAATCATCACTATGTTCTCATTTGCGGCTGATGCAGTGGAAGCTAATGCGAGGATTATATAGGTAGTCGCGTTGGAAAAAATGAACCTCGGGCAGAAGGATATGATCACTAAGAACAATCAGATTTACCGGCAACGGATGGGTGCTCCGAGCGCAGAAAATAACCGACTGAAGTCGGACCTCGAGACCGCCCGGAAGGAGTCTGCCGCCACAACGGAGGAGCGCGACGCCCTCAAAACTTCCGCCCCTGTTACATCTACCTTCGAGCCACTCGCCAAAGAGGTTGAACAGTTGCAGCAAGAAAAGACCGCCTTAGACAAGCGTTGCAGGAAGAGAGGTCGAAACAGCCTGCGCAAACGTCTATTCCTGACACATCCGATATGGACGCTCGTCTTGTATGAAAGCTCCGTTAACGAAATGTGGCATGTTCGTCTGACCTCCTCCTAGGCCGCGCTTACGCAGGAGCGAGACCAACTTCTCGCGGAAAAGGAGACGTGGAAAAAGCCTCCAGTAGCGCCCGAGACTAAGGATTCTCAGGAGCAATGGGAAGTTGAGAAGGCAGAGCTTGTCAAGAGCCATGATGAGGCTGTGACGCAAGCCAAGGTAAGACTCGAACACTGTTGCCTCACCAAGACACACTTACGAAGACTCTGTGGGCCATACGCGAGGAGACGGAGAAGCTCAGAGAGACGGAACGTGGCCTTCGCATGTCTAAAGTAACTGCACATACTTGTTGAAAAACATCGTACCTCCCGCTGACTTGGGTTGACAGGAGAAGCTTGGTACACGGATACGTGAGCAACAGGCTGCGCGCCAGAAAGCGATAGAGGAGCAGGATGCCGCCATCAAGGTCGCAGTAGAGAAAGCCACAAACGAACTGCGCAATGCGCCTTCTGCAAACCCTGAAGAACTCGTCAAACGACATGCCGAGGAGTTACGGGAACTCGAAAAGCGCCTTGTTGCGAAGCACAAAGAAGAGCTGAATAAGGCCGCGGAGGCAGTTGCAGCCAAGGCGCAGGAGTCTCAACCTACACCTACACCTGGAACCGCCGCAACGGCAGAAGATAAAAAAGCTGCTATCGACGTGGCAGTAGCGACCGCTATTTCTGCCAAGGAGGCGGAATCCAGGGCCAACCACGACACAGCCCTCGAAAAGGCCGTAGAGAGCGGCTGTAGAGGGGGCACGATGAAGCTCAGGTTAAAGGATACCCAGCTGGTCAAGGCGCAGAACAGGGTTAAGGAGCTAGAGAAGCAGATCGAAGACTGGAGAAAGGCGGGCAGCATTTCTAGCGAGACAACTGGGGAGCCCTCCTCATTAGCATCGGCACCGACAGACGGCTCTCCAACAGCCCCTGTGCCATCGCCGTCTGCCTCGGCGCCGTCTCCTACGAATTCTGCTCCGCCTCGTGGGGCCGCTGGAGCCACTGCTGCGCCTCCTACACGCAAACCTTCCGTTGTGAACGTCGCCTCTGGGAGACCTGCAGCAGCAGCGGCCACCACCGCGGCTGGCCAACCTGCGCGAGGTCGTGGCCGAGGTACAGTGCGGGGACAGATTGGCATTCGTGGTGCCGCTGCGCCCGGTGTTGGGCGTGGAACTGGTGCACCTCCTCAGGGCCCGCCAGTGGTGCTCCTACTGGTGGGGTTGCCATCATGAGCGCTGCATCTTAAAGGACACGGGAGGAGGGCGAGGCGTCGACTGAGGACTCGCTTTCTAAACGCCTGAAGCCTGCTCCTGCTGCCATCACACCCATGACTAGTGGAGACGGTAGTGCGAGTGCCGGTGCCGCTGGTAGTGCCGGCAACCCTGGTGCGAAACCGATCACGTTGCAGCGTAATGTGTGCAGCCTTAATGATCTTCATGGTATATATGTGGTAGTCTTCATCCGTTCCATCATCTTATTGTCCTCCTCGTCCTTGTTTTGTGTTGAACTAGAGGACGGCCGTGCTGTACGATGTGTGCAGGACGCAAAGGGCTATATTGACAAAGGGAGGAAAATATGGAAAGAAAGCGTCGCCTC
Source organism: Russula dissimulans (assembly GCA_022376545.1). Taxonomy (NCBI): domain Eukaryota; kingdom Fungi; phylum Basidiomycota; class Agaricomycetes; order Russulales; family Russulaceae; genus Russula; species Russula dissimulans. The sequence goes on along the minus strand of WTXJ01000155.1, from coordinate 31,416 downwards.
GCAAGCTGTGATATACCGACAGTCTCGAAATTCAGCAACTTTGTTTCGGTCTGTAAATTCAACGGTGGCGTGGTCAGGCCCTTTGTGTTTGTATTTTGTGATGTATTTTGCCGCTGATAGAGAGATTACATGTTCAGCATTTATATGCGCGTTGTATCTATAAAGTGGCAAAAAGTGAGAGAGACGGTGTGTGAAGAAAGAGAAGAGACTACATTGCGATAAGAAGAATTGTATGGAACGATCCACTGATTGTCAGTAGGAATGTTTCGAACGACAAATTCACGGTCGTCATTCGGCCGAGCGTAAGTCGGATAGCGGTCTGCTGAGAGTACCATTTCTGCTTGAAACGGTTTAGGAAAGTGTTTTGTACACTCGCTGTCTTTCATGCAAGGCGCGTTTCGACTGTTTGCTCCACAGGGGCCGTGAACCATGCAATTTTTTATCACGTTGAATAGATGGGGATGTCGATGTTTGTCTGGCCATGAAGCACTAATAATGCTGTCGACGTCCTGAGCAGTTCGCGGGCGAAAGCGCGGGTTTAAAGTGAGGAGAAGGTGTAGATGAGGCAACCCACGTCTTTGGAATTCGATGGAGTAAACATAGGCGAGAACGTCTCTGAAAATTTTCAATTTCATAATATCGTCGATGAGAGCGTTCTTATACATGTTAAAGACGCGTGTAGTGAGGTCAGGTCGATCAGCAGCGGTCTGCCCAGGGAGAAGAGCATTCGTAATTCCTGTCCCGGATTGGTTGTGAAAGTGATGAAGATATCAAAACCGCCGTAGAAGCGAGCGATGGCCATGGCGTCGTGGAAACGTTGATTCATATACCGCTCGCCCTGCGCTGAAATCAACAGTCGCTCTGCCCAGAAACCGACAGGGAATGTTCAATTAGTGTCGCACGTGCGACACAAAATCGTGAACAGCCTACAGGGGCCACCACCGAGCGTCCAATTCGCGGCCCGTCCCGTTTCCCCACTCCAAATCAAAATCGGATAGATCGACCAATCGCAAGGGCGATTTGTCTCTAGTTTCAATTTATATAGTAAGTAGACATCTGTAAAACGCCAACTCGGACAATTGGAGAGCTGAAAGGCACGGGTCTGTGATGGCTGGGGCAGTACCATGGGCTTCCTCGGGCCCAACGTATCATTAAGTTATCAAGACAGCTCTCTGGAGTGATCGATCTGTGATTCTGTGAGTTATAGCAAACCGCCGGGACGCTAAGCTATTCTGTATCTTAAAAGGAGCCTGTTGCAGTCCGTCAGTTGGTCTCGGGCAAGCAGGAAGTCCCTCGTTCGTACCTGATAAAAACCCAGATGACTGAAACTTGGAACTTTGAACCCCCCAGTCGGACACTTTTGACTCCAAAGAGTTAAAAGGTCAAGAATTTCGTTCCCCTCCTGGATGGTTATTGTGACTCGGCCTCGTTGTTTTGTCCACTGCAGAGCTTACGAGGAAAGCAAACTTGCATCATGTGACCAAAGCACAACTGGCAATCACAACACAATTGTTTTCATGAGAAATAGTCATGTTTTTGAGGGAGCAGTAACCAAAACAAAACTCGCGCGGTTGAGGGGTCGGAAATTACCGCTTTGCATAGCGTGTGGTTGTGATGACGGACCTTAATCTGAGTGTGAAACAGCCCGGCTGGTTCCGAGCCCTTCATCAATACGTAAGCCCCATTCCCAATCTCTCGTCCTTCTCCGTTATGCCTCCTCGTCCTCGAACTCAAAACCTGAAACTTTTTGTCTTTATTGTCGGACTTGGCCCCCGTTCCATGTCATCATCGAAAAATCGAAGACCGTTGGCGAGTTAAAAGAGTCTATACTCGAGAAGAACAAAAACGACTTGAAGGATGTAGACGCCGACCGACTCGACCTCTATCATGTTGAACTTCCAGATGACCTATGCTCGAAAATCGGCAGCCCTTGCTGTAAAAGACTCGGAGAAGGAGATCCTACTGTCGTCTACTCCCCTCGACGAAATATTTCGGACGCCTCCTCAAGCGAAGATGATCCATATCGTCGTCGACACCCCTTGTTCGTCTTCGTCTCATTATTCTCCTCTACTGTTGCCTATTCGTCTGTCATTGACCCACTTATTATGCGAACCCATCCCACTCCGGTGTTGCTTCCACTGCACGATATTCCGTCCCGTATGTCATTCTTGTCTGATGGTCCTTCCCTCCCCATGCGTCTTTCCACTGATCGACATAGCATCAGCCCTTGTCGAGCAATCTCGTGCTGGCGACTCGATCCCCACCGACTTCCCATGGTTAGCGGAAGTTCATTCAAAGATTTGGAATCGAGAGGACCTTAGACCGCAACTTTTCCGAAAGGTAGAGGTCACTCGAGCGCATTATGATCAACTTCAAAAGAGACTGAATGAGCTACACACGGATCGTGACTCGCAGGATTACAATTCCACCAATCCTGATGTCCTGCGTGCCAAGCTCGATCTCCTTCAGTCGCCCACCCCAGTAGAAGCTTTGTCCCCCGAACATCCCGCAGACGATAACGATGATTTGGAGGGAAGCAGCTCACTCTTCCCATCCATTCTCAGCTTTGTGGATCTGTCGACATTGGGGCTTGAGCAGGATGTGCCAACCCGTGTACCCTTGCTATTTTTACTTCGTCAAGAATATGAAGTCATTTCAAATCTGATCGAGAAACGACCCAAAAATAGCGGAGGTTCGGTTATAGTTAGCGGTCAACCTGGAACGGGTGAGTTTCTTGCCTCCCTGTCTCACAGAATCTAACCTGCCTTGCCGATATCAAGGCAAGACCATATATCTCTACCTTAGGCTGATCGAGAATATGATTGAAGGTCGCCCATTCTTGTTCCAAGACATAGAAGGAAATGTGTATCATGTCGCTGAGAAGGGTGTCGAGGTGGTCAAGTCACGGCCATCAAAAGAAAGCATTATGGCTTTTGTTGACCTCGACGAGAAGAAGCGACCCGACCGTATCCTTTTCAATAACTCAGTGCAGCTAGTTGTGGCATCATTCCCAATCGCCTAAATCAAGATTGGATCAAACAAGCATCTCCCACCCGACCCCCTACCCAACTTGTGGTTGCTCTATGGTCATATGAGGAGCTCATACTAACTGGGTAAGTCTTAATGTTTCTTTCATTATTTGACTAATTTTTCTCTGTAGGATATTCCTTTTTCAGGATGATCTCACATTCAAGTTGCTCAGGGAGTCGACCTCGTATTTCGGTTACAACCCTCGTCGATGTTTCGCAGCTTCCCACTCCGCCGCTACTTTGGAAGATCACGTGAAGATGGCCTCATATTCAATCAACAGCGCTGCATACCATGAGAGCGACAATTTGTTGCAGCTGCTTCGCGAGGCTAAGGAGGGTGGCTTGGGCGCTGACGTCTCCCATACTCTTTTCCAAATTTTGCCAGCCAATCATAAACGGATGTTCTCCGAGTGCCTGGTTGAAACTGTCTCGCGATGGGCTCTGGATCTCTTGCTGGAGAAATGCGAGTCTCGCAAACTGATGTGGCCGCTGACTTCTACTTTGAAATTTCAGTGATGTCTTACGCAGCGTCGCTCCGGGGTCACCTGTTCGAAAGGCAGGTATTGCACTACCTCAAGGGCACTGGCACTCCTACCCAACAGTTTTCGATACGTCGGTTGACCGACTCCAACCAACCGCCACTGACGCCAGTGATGTGGACCTATCCTGAGGACATTCAGCATTTCAGTTTTCAGAATTCGACGGTTTTGGATGCAATCACTAAAGCGGTTAATCGCCGAGGCGCACTGCTTTTGATCCCTTTAGCTCGCAATTTTCCGGCCGTTGACTCGATTCTCTACGGCCCGAACGATGCATATGCAGTCACCTGTATTCAAATCACGATGAATAATAATCACCCAATTCTCGTGTCAGGTCTTCAGCAGATTCAAAGCTGGCTCAAACTGGGTCACCGGCCGAAAGTCTGCGCCCCCGAAAATCCAAGCCATGGCGCTTTTTATTTGTTGTGCCGTCAGAGATGGCATCTGCTTTCGCTTCGCAAGCATTGCATGGCGATACTACCACGAAGGAATGGGCTGAAAAGGTCCACCAATACGTATTAGGGTTGGAAGAGAAAACAATATTCAAGAGACAATCCCCTAATGTGCAGCACACAATCACCTCGCAACAGGAGGAAGAAGAGGTACGGTATTGAATATCTGTCTTCGAGCACCGCTAATAAATTGGTGTGTTTTGTCCGTTCAGATGAAGGGCATCGAGGATACATAAGTTCAGGACATTAGCGGGCCCGGGACTTGAGGGAAACGTTGGGAGGGCTTTGTGAAGGGTGGAGTGCTGCCTTGGACGCAGAATCGTGGCACATGGTATTAGCGCGTCCACGGCACAGAATACTGGTAATTTCACGTGTAATGGAATGTTGAATGCAAACCTACGTCTCTTAAATGGACATGATGTGGACCTCGGCGAAGCGGAGGACGTCGATGGTCGTCCACGGTGGACGACTTGGACGTTGTACTGATTATCCACCATGTGGCGTTGTTAGAGGGGTGCGGACCATCAAGTTGAGTCATTACATCAGGATCAACGACGACGCATTTCCGTCACTCCCCCAAAGTCCTTGGCTTCCCGGTCAAACTTCACGATGGCTTCTCAGCAGTACGTACAGTAATTTATCGGTTCCATAACCGAAGTGGCCCATCATCATTCATCCAGACAGGCCCGAAAACCCGCCCTTCTCACGTTCCCGTCGCTGATCAGCAGAATCATCGGTTATCTCTTCTCCGGCGCGTCTTCACGGGTTCCAATAGATGGTCCGAGCTCGTCCGAGGGCTCTAAGACAGGAAAGTATTTTGGACCTCGCTGGAAGGGGTTAATTAAGCGACGAGGCCGAGGTACGTCCTTCGTGCAGTGATGCTGTGACAACCGCTGAACCCTCCAATGCAGCGCGTGCGGCAATCGACATACTCCCCGACGAGGTTCTCCTAGACATATTCGACTTCTACCGAATGGATTTCATCTACTATCCGTGGAAATGGCGAACTTTGGTTCACGTGTGCCGAAGATGGCGACACGCCGTCTTTGCGTCGCCCCGTCGTTTAGACCTCCAATTTTTCTGTACACCCCGGACTCCCGTGAGGGACTTGCTGGAATTCCTACCCCCATGCCTATCATGATAAGCAACTGGGGTGGTACATTATCGCCTTGCCCTTCTCTCGGCCTCGAGGATGGGAGTCAAGTAATCTCTGCGATCAGCCAACGTGGCCGGGTGTGTTGGGTTCACCTCGACGGTCTAGAAAGTTCGCTCTTGGAGACGCTGGTGATCATGATGCAAGAGACTTTTCCGACGCTCACATGTCTTCGGCTCTCATCGAATGATGATGCATGATGCCGCGCCAGCCCTCCCCGAACCATTCTTGGGTGGTTCCACCCCGCGTCTCCGGACATTCCGGTTGCATGGCATCCCATTTCCGGACCTACCCAAACTTCTTTTGTCCACTAGCAATCTTATCGATCTCCGACTGGAGAAGATACCCGATTCCGGGTACATTTCTCCTCATGCGATGGCCTCCGGCTTGTCCACGGCAACGAAGCTTGAAATCCTCATCATCGACTTCCGGTCTGTCGATCCTCACCCTGAGCCGGCGAGCCAACATCCTTCTTCCCTGTCTCGCGTTGCCCTCCCCGCTCTTACCTACTTTAAGTTCGAAGGAAATGGCGGGTGGCAGTAGCGACCGCTATTTCTGCCAAGGAGGCGGAATCCAGGGCCAACCACGACACAGCCCTCGAAAAGGCCGTAGAGAGCGGCCGTAGAGGGGGCACGATGAAGCTCAGGTTAAAGGATACCCAGCTGGTCAAGGCGCAGAACAGGGTTAAGGAGCTAGAGAAGCAGATCGAAGACTGGAGAAAGGCGGGCAGCATTTCTAGCGAGACAACTGGGGAGCCCTCCTCATTAGCATCGGCACCGACAGACGGCTCTCCAACAGCCCCTGTGCCATCGCCGTCTGCCTCGGCGCCGTCTCCTACGAATCTGCTCCGCCTCGTGGGGCCGCTGGAGCCACTGCTGCGCCTCCTACACGCAAACCTTCCATTACAAACGTCGCCGCTGGGAGACCTGCAGCAGCAGCGGCCGCCACCGCGGCTGGCCAACCTGCGCGAGGTCGTGGCCGAGGTACAGTGCGGGGACAGATTGGCATTCGTGGTGCCGCTGCGCCCGGTGTTGGGCGTGGAACTGGTGCACCTCCTCAGGGCCCGCCAGTGGTGCTCCTACTGGTGGGGTTGCCATCATGAGCGCTGCATCTTAAAGGACACGGGAGGAGGGCGAGGCGTCGACTGAGGACTCGCTTTCTAAACGCCTGAAGCCTGCTCCTGCTGCCATCACACCCATGACTAGTGGAGACGGTAGTGTGAGTGCCGGTGCCGCTGGTAGTGCCGGCAACCCTGGTGCGAAACCGATCACGTTGCAGCGTAATCGTGTGCAGCCTTCATGATCTTCATGGTATATATGTGGTAGTCTTCATCCGTTCCATCATCTTATTGTCCTCCTCGTCCTTGTTTTGTGTTGAACATCTGTAAAACGCCAACTCGGACAATTGGAGAGCCGAAAGGCAGAGGTCTGTGATGGCTGGGGCAGTACCATGGGACGCTAAGGTATTCTGTATCTTAAAAGGAGCCTGTTGCAGTCCGTCAGTTGGTCTTGGGCAAGCAGGAAGTCCCTCGTTCGTACCTGATAAAAACCCGGATGACTGAAACTTGGAACTTTGAACCCCCCAGTCGGACACTTTTGACTCCAAAGAGTTAAAAGGTCAAGAATTTTGTTCCCCTCCTGGATGGTTATTGTGACTCGGCCTTGCAGAGCTTATGAGGAAAGCAAACTCGCATCATGTGACCATGGCACAACTGGCGATCACGACACAATTGTTTTCATGAGAAATAGTCATGTTTTGATAGTCTCGTTCCCAGACCCTTATCGGAGATTGAATCGGAAGTCGAAAAATCAGTGTCGAGATCTCCTCTAGAGGGTCTGGTGTCATTGAACCGGGTGGGTGTAGGCATATAATAAGGTGCTGGCATGTGAGCTAGTATTGGGGAAGTTTGGTTTGTGCCTGAAACCACTTAGTGAAATGAAGGTTAAGACCTTATCAGATTGCTTAGAAAATTCAAACACACCTTCTTCTAGGCTTACAAAAGGTGTGTTTAAATTTTCTAAGCAATCTGATAAGGTCTTAACCTTCATTTCACTAAGTGGTTTCAGGCACAAACCAAACTTCCCCAACACTAACATGAGCTGTCTTGGTGGTAGCACGTGAGCCAGACATGCTGTATGCTCCAAATGAATATACATGACGATGCAAAGTAATTATATATTGAATAGGTTCCATCAATTCAGCATTCTCCCCCATTAATTCACTACATGTTGTGAATTGGTGTGACATAACTGTGACGTGGTAGACAAGTGTGATGTTGGTGCGCTGGTGATCATCTTGACTTGGGATAGAACACCGCCAGGTAGCTGGCAGGGTGAGCTTGGCATTATTATTGAAGCAGATGTGAAGGACATCCGCGAGTTCATAAGGAGACTTGAGGCCAGGAAAGAAAGGGGAGACTAGAGTTTGAAAGTCCAGTTGCAGGGACTGGAAAAAGACTGCAACCCAACTGGACTGCAACTGATTGCAACTGGACCTTCAGTTGCAGTCCTTAAGGTTGTGGCAGGGTTGCAGTTGCAGTTGCCTTAATTTCTCATGGCTCGGTGGACTGGGGCCAACCGGCTGGGACTGGCTGCAACTGGTCACCAGACAACCAGTCGCCGGAGTTGGAAATAATATCTTATCTACCATTAGATTACCCTCACGCCTCGCATGCTGCCATCACTTCAATTTGTCAGCCGGCCTCACGTTCATTTTCTGTCTCCCCTTCCCCATCTCCCCACCTCTTGATCCCAACCTTGCTCTACACTCCCAAAATGACTGTGCGTTTTCTGCCCTCGCTCTCGGACTCAAAGCATCTAGGGCTGTAAGGTAGCCCTTGGAGCTGAGTGTGGAATCAGTCCATTGGAGCGCCCGCACACAAGCACAAGACAAGATGTCAACACACCAAAACAACCACTCTCATTCCCCCGCCACTACGCCCTTGCTGCCACCATCAAAACCGTCTTTGCCAACAATCGCCTGTGCAATACAAAATGCCAAGATGTCAACCACCCATTCTGCCCTATTCACTTCCTTTCTGTCCATACCAATTTCTCCGATACCATCTCCTTTCCTCTCTAGTTCCTGCTGTGTTCATCGCCTCTCTGCTGTGTCACTAGCATGCAACGTCCTCCCTCTTCCCTCATCGCCTCTATTCACTCAGCACCTCAACGTGGCTCACATACTTACCTGTGAAGGCTGTACAAGCCCAGCCACTGCCTACTTACTGTCATCTCACTTCAACACAGTCATTTACCATCTTACTAAGTAGGTATTTTGGCATGTATTTAAAGAGTCCCTCCAGCTTGTGGAAAGGACATCGTTTTATTGGTTTCCCGCCTAGCGATCAATTCTAGTCTCTTGTTCTGCTATCTCTTGCCCATATCTGCCTGCATTAGCTCTCCATCTCAGTGTCCGTCCGCCTGCGTTAGTCTTCCGTCTCAGCCACCTTCACCCTGCACTGCTGCGTGCATCTCATCTCATCTCATCTCATCTCGTCCCACTTAGCCTTACCACCATCACCTCTCCCTTTCCTCTTCCTCCCCCTTCTCTCCCCTATCTTAAACCTTCTGGTCTACTCGATTCTACTCGCATTGACACAGCACTCTGCACAGGGCCCCATTAAACGCCTTGCCACATCACATCCAACCATGTGCCCCACCCACCTCTCGAATGCCTGCCCACATTTGAACCGCCTGCCCGCGACTCTTGACAGACCACCCGCAATTTTCCTCGTCTGCCTGCATGGTGTCAAAGAGCTCGACAGCGACATTGAGTCAGAAGGCGACGATCTTTCAATGCCAGAAAGTCGATCGCTTACCCATTCAGCAGGATTTTATTGCCAATAGCTGGTGGTCAGGTAGTGTCAAGGTGCATCCTTCCTTCTGGGGGTTTGAACCTCACCAAAGTCATGCGATTTGATAGATCTGCCTGGCATGCTGCCCGCCTATCTGCTGTTTGCACACGCCAGTCCGCCTTGCCTGCCTCTGTGACACGCCTGTCCACATGCCCATATGTCTGACCAACATCTTGCCATCAGCAACCGACCTCCCGCACTTAACACATGTGGCATGGGAAATCCGAGCCCTCCTGCCTCAACAACGCGCTGCATTGATGTGCCAAATCACAAAGAACAGTGGCCCAGCACAGCTCACTCAGGAGATCACCACCCTGCCACCTCAGGAGCGCACCACACTGAGGTGCCTGATTGCAAAGACAAACACTCTCGAACAGCGAACCGAAACTGTGCGCATGATGATGTGTGTGCACACCACCCTGTTCATCATGACAAATGACCCCAGACAGTGAACTGCTGCGCAAACCCATGTGGGAAGCACTATCCCTCTGCCCTCCCCTCCCAAATTGAACACTTGTCCACGGATGACTGCCGAATGACTCATGCAAGTCATTGCCACTTGGAGAAGCGACAAGTGCACGACACTCAATAAGGCGCTCACAGGCGAAGCACAGAAGGGTCGGCAAAGATGTGAGTACCCAAGACAGCATCAACGTCAGCACCTGCCTGCCCGCGCATCATCGCGCCCACACACCTTCATACATGGCTATCCGTGATTATCTGCCCACGCATCCATATGCCCATGTAGCTGCACACCTGCTAGTGTCCATGCACACACCCCACAACATTTTGGGGACACTTATAGATAGATCATCATGTATATAGCATAGCCTAAACTTGGAAAATAAAACTCTTTGTATACGCGAAACCACAAATGTACTTCTGTCAATTGGTTGCAACCAGTCTGTGGGCAGTTGCAACCAGTTGCGAATCAACTGGTTGGGACCAATGTGGACTGGTCCTTCTGCTGAGGTGCAACCAACTGCAACAGGTTGGGGGAGGCCCCGGTTGGGTCTTTGGGAAATCGGCTCTGGGTGCAACCAGTTGCAGTCCTGGTTGTGCCCAAAATGGACAAAAGACCAGACTCAACTGGACTTTTAACCTCTAGGGGAGACAGAGCGAACAAGAATGAGCAAGATAGGGCAAACACGAGTACAAACGCAGACAGGCCCAGTAGCTCGCGATCAGCATCGTAATCAAGTTGAAAGGAGATGTGTTGAGGGAAAGGAGATGCAACCACGAGTTATAGGCGATCTTGAGGGCATGCAGAGGAATATTAGAAGAGAAAACACAAAGGGGAGTTGCATTTCTAGGGCAAGAGCCAGAACATTTAAGTATCTTTTTGAATCATCGTTGTTACGATCTGCTGGAACGGACCCTACTGTTTCTTTCCCACTCTCACATGACTTGCCGACCCCGTGACAGACTAGACTCATGACCGGACTGACTCACAAGCAATTGATACTAAAAGTACCTCATTTCATACCTATCACCTCCTTCGCTTGCTCTGACACTCACCACACAATTGATATGCCACTCAGTACCTTGTTTCACTAAATCTTTTCGCAGTTATTAGATTCACAGACTTGTCCTTAGCCCCCGTCTCAGACTCGTACCAGTTCCTCTTACCATGCGCACGGACCAAGCCTCATTACTATAAAAGCCCGCTACAATAGATAGTCAGACCTTAAGCCTGACTTAGTTGAACCTGTATCAACAAGCAGTAGTCTTCAGGGATAATACCCAGTCAAACTCTCTCTTCTCTATACCTAAGTCCGCATCGTGACTTAGCGTGAACCGATCCCTTCAGACTACTTGAAGACCTATACCTTTGCAAAGGTACGACGAACAACTGACAGTGACACCGACCCCCAGCTGTGTGGGATACTAGATGGAGTACCCGCTAGTAGTCGACTTAGACCGTGGACACACCGCATTTACTTGCACTGTCAGATAGAGCAGCACACGAGCGTGTGTCAGGCTCTTGAACAAGTCTTGGACCGGTATCCAAGCACAAACCCGCTGAGTAGGGAGACCAGCCCCCGAACGTAGAGCGTGCTTAAGCACCTAAAACCCGAACCGCCAACGTCTGGCCTTTACGCACCACAGGGCATAACAATCGTACTGTAAGCAAAGCTTTTAGTGGTAGTCCAGAAAGTAAGGAATATCGCCGTATTCTAAGGTGGAAGACATTCCAAGTCTAGTCAAAAGCAGAAAGGAGGAATGAGTCAGGCAGTTTAGAACTGAGTGATAACATCTAGCAAGATCTAAATAAAAGGAACATGATACCCAAGGACGAAACCAAAATGCGAAGAGACAAAATGAGTGGGGGTGGCCCAGCATATTGGCACGAAGCCACAAGTGCGGCCACAAGGCTGAGGCGAGGCCCTTTGATGGGTGAGTGAGTGTTGTGGGGTGTCGCATCGCAGAGTCCAGAATAAAGTGGCTGGGCATCGAGGGAGCTGTGGTGTGTGGTTGAAGACAAAGGCGATGAAAGGAATATGGGCATGAGAATGAGACGATAATGAGCGAGCGAGGCAGGAGGCAGTGAGAGGGTTGACGTGGGGATCACGTCAGTGTCAGCCAATACCCCCACGATTCCACAGGTTTCATGATCAACTGCACAGCTCACATTGCAATGATATCCACTCCTACTCCTGCCTTGATGCGGTTGTGGTTACGGACGTGCCCCAGACCTGGATGCAGATGCTGAGGGCGTACTGGTTGGGAGCACATCACGGATATGGCAAATGCGCACATGCAAGTGCTGCTCACGATTGGTGCTGGCATGCCCAACAAATGGCGCAGAATTGCAAGTGTGGTGATAGCAGTGTCTGTACCTGTGTATGTGTGTGTGGGACAGGTGCAGCAGTAGGGGTGATGCTGCAACATTCCAGGCACTGTCAATTGCGGCAAGTGAGCAAACGTAAGATTGTGTTTGTTGGTTTGGTAGTGGCAAAGGGGGAGCCAAGGTTGAAGTTGGATTCTGCCTTGGTGGGTGAGACTGTGGAGGGTCAGTGACCATAGCAGAGACACAGACAATCTCCTCGCGCTCGAATGTGGTCACATTGATGATGTGCAGCAGCGAGGTATGCTATACAAGACCATGCTCACATGTCCAATTTAATTATCATCTCTCCCAATTCCACTGGCCCTGCCACTGGCAGGCAGCACGCGACTCCAATTGGTGGTGGATACCTTCATTGGTTTTCGGGATCACACATCCCACACTGCAACCATACCTTCCTGGGACGTGACAGCAAAGCTGGAGCCAGAAGGTGAGAACGTGGTGGAGAACAACATGGGGTGCCCCAGTGCTGTGTGATGGGCGCATGTTTGGTGGTGAGTCGAAGGGTGGAAGGGTCAGCTGAGCAGTGGCCTTCTATCCATGGGCAGATGTGAACAAACTGGGCATTAACTGGAATAGAGGTATGATTTGTGTCCATGGACACAATCCTACTCTACAGGCTGTGGCAAGCAGTGCATATGGCTCATGTGCTACCCCAAAAAGATACACATGACTCACTTTTTTTCAAGGCTTGTTAAAGGCCTACACCCACTCAGTTCAAAGACACCAGACCCTTCGTGGACTTCATGGCCCACCATTTTTCGATCTCAGATTCAAAGTCCGACGGAGGGGATGGGGACGAGACTAATGTTTTGATAACCAAAACAAAACTCGCGCGGTTGAGGGGTCGGAAATTACTAGTCTCGTTTCCAGACCCTTCGTCGGACTTCTAATCTGAGATCGAAAACTGTGTGCAATGAAGTACGTATAGAGGAGATCCAGCACCGATTTTTCGACTTCCGATTCATTCTCCGACAACGGTCTGGAAACGAGACTGAAATTACCGCTTTGCACTGTGAGACTAGCGTGTGATTACCTTAATCTGAGTGTGAAACAGCCCGGCTGGTTCCGAGCCTTTTATAAATACGTAAGCCCCATTCCCAATCTCTCGTCCTTCTCCGTTATGCCTCGTCCTCGAACTCAAAACCTGAAACTTTTTGTCTTCATTGTTGGACTTGACCACCCGTCCCCTGTCGTGATCGAAAAATCGAAGACCGTTGGCGAGTTAAAAGAGTCCATATGGGAGAAGAACAAAAACGACTTGAAGGATGTAGACGCCCGCCGACTCAACCTCTATCATGTTGAACTTCCAGATGACCCTATGCTCGAAAAATCGGCAGCCCTTGCTGTAAAAGACTCGGAGAAGGAGATCCTACTGTCGTCTACTCCCCTCGACGAAATATTTCGGACGCCTCCTCAAGCGAAGATGATCCATATCGTCGTCGACACCCCTTGTTCGTCTTCGTCTCATTATTCTCCTCTACTGTTGCCTATTCGTCTGTCATTGACCCACTTATTATGCGAACCCATCCCACTCCGGTGTTGCTTCCACTGCACGATATTCCGTCCCGTATCGTATTGCCTTTGTTTTCTTTTTCTCTTTCTTTCTTTATTTCAACTATCCTTTTGATTGATACTTGTCCGTCTCAACTCTTCGATTCTGATATATTTACACCTTCGCTTTAGTGGGCAGCCGGACTCTCGTTCACATGGGTGAGTGTTTCATGCGTCTTTTTGATCAAGCTCGGGATATCTGATGAACACGCTGCGTGGAGAGGAGGTTCGCGACTCGGACCTTGTCACAAACTACGCAGATACCTTCATTAAAGTGGAGAGGTGGGGAGCTTTCCATGAATCCGATATCGGCGAGAACAAGATATATAAGTATCATACCGAGAAAGTCCCAGATTTCGTTGCAGAGTTGGAACAAGAATTGGATAGGAAACCGGGTGTGAGCCCTGATGTATGTTATTTCGTTTCCTTGACTATCTTATAATGCTGAACGGTCAATCTAGACTACGGATATCCTCAATCTTATAGACGCACCATTTCGGAATGAATATTTCGAGGCCTCTCAAGGACAGGAGGAATTTAGCTCCGAAAGCGAATCTCACCAGGGAAGGCGCGATGCCAAGAAGTCCGAGATGGATCATCTCCATTATATCTCTAATTTTGGATGGCAGCGACTGTGGAACGGGATTTTGGGAAGTACCCTGAAGGAACCGTCGATGAACGCAGTGTTCTTCTACTGTTTTTCCGTTCAGGAGCGCGGAACTATCACCACTCAATTGTACGCGCTCATTGGCTTGCCTTTGTGGATTACGATTTACCGTTATCTGTACAGAAGTCATCAGTCTTGGCCTTTCGAACTTATCACGAAATGTGAAAGCGTGGGGGTAAAGGACCAACTCCGGAAGTACGAACCTCGTAGTGACCTACTCATCTTGAGGTCGTCTCTCCCTCGACTTCTCATAGAGGTTAATTCGAAACCACGGAGAATTTGGCCTGAGGATCTCATCCGGATGTTTTTGACGAGTGCCGCTGTCGTTCGCTTTGCGAATACATTCTTGGACGCTTTCAATAATGAGAAGAACTTCGTACTTTTCGCCATGTATATTTGGGATAATGGCAAGGTATCTCGCTACTCACTGTTCCAGGAGTCGCCAGAGCCAGCAGTATGTTGGACTTTGTGTGTAACTGAGCTCGCAGGCTGACTCGTCGTAGGTTTATTACAAAGAAACGGCATATTCGTTGAACGAGCTGGCTGGCCGGGCCAGATTTGTACGCGAATTGTACAACTTCAGCCACATGTTGGAAAGGGAGGGGGAAATCAAAGACGTGGATGTGAAGGTTACCGAGTTCAAACAGAAGATCAACCAACATGAGGCGAAACACCCTATGAAGTCGTTTTATACGAAGGACGATAAGGGGGCCAACAATAACAATAAGAAGCGTCTTGATGAAGATGCCGGTGACGGTTCAGGTGAAGGTAGAGTCGGAGGCGTAAATGCAGCAGACTGTGCGGACCTCAGAGCACACGGCTATGAGGTGAAACCGGAAGCAGAAGACATAGTGGATCCTAGCGGGAAATTCGTAATACAGGCATTTAAGGTGTGGTAACCCCTTTAAACTTTAACCCCGCGCTAACGCTCGACCTGCAGATACAGATGCCATCTCACATTCTTCCGGTGTATCAGCCGTCGGTCCCAGGCAAGGAATTCATCGCGAAGAAAGTTCGCGAGGAATCAAACGAGCTCCATATCCTCAAACTTCTAAATGCTTTCCAGGCTCAGCAGGAGCACATCATCTCGTTGCATGATTCGTTTCAGACAGAATTGACATCGTGGGCCATTTTCCCGACATTGGATTCCGTCGCGGATTATGTGGAGTTCTCGCCTAGCAAACTTTATCAGAACATCGATCAAGTCTGTTGGGGCCTCATCAGGGGCGTCGCGTTTCTTCACAAACTCTGTATTGCTCACCGGGACATCAAGCCCGACAACCTTCTCGTCGATCGAGATTTTTGCCTGAAAATCATCGACTTCGACATCGCTATGCAAGTAAAGGACGAGGACGAGGTGGTCGATGGTCAATGCGGGACGAAGCATTGGATCGCACCCGAGATCGAGGAGAAGTTGATGTACAGTCCGATCAAGGCCGACCGGTGGTCGACTGGGCGAGTTCTTCGGTATCTTCTTGAGAAGTCGAGGGGTGGAGAAAAGTCCTTGATGACGATCGCGTGGAGGTTGATGGCATATCATCCCAAGCAGCGCCCGTCAATGCTTGAAATCGCAGCACCACTCTTGAACGTGGATAACGAGAGGAAGGCCTCGCGAACTCGGCAAGACAGAATGGAAGTCGACGGAGAAAACGCTGGGTTCCCGGGGGTGAAGAAGCAGAAAGTTTCAGACGACAATGTGGGGGTGGTGTTCGCAGAACTACGTGAATCACAGACACCTCAACCTATGGTTCGCGTTCATTGACTCATTGACCTATTCTTGGTGGTCGTTACAATAGAGGTGTATTTATATCGTCTCCACTCGTAATATTTATACCTACTTGTATCTGTACCTTTCACAGGAGCAGGTATTGCGAGGCTGGGGATGATTTGCACCGTGCGGTATGTAAAGCATGCGATGGAATACACGCAGATGGAGGACGCCAAAGCCGGCCGCGGACGAGGACGACGAGGACAAGGACGAGCAGCGGGTTCAATTCCCGGCCAGGCCCTGTCTGTCGCAAAATCGGGAAGCGGGATTATAAGGGCGTGGCATCATAATGCCATTTTAAGCTAGTGACAATTTGAAAAATTTCCCATAAGGCCATCGTAAATATACTTTGAACATTATAAGGATCCTATCGGAATTTTAATCCACCCGAGTAATTATAATAATCCCCATCGTATTATAAACTCATTGCATTTGAGTTAAAATATCATAACCCACTGGACGACGATCATAATGCATCCACGTGATTATAATATGGGAGAGGCCGTACATGACATGCACATTAAGTTACAACAATATAATGTTCATGGGCCCCTTGTGCTTGCAGAGCACCGCTTCGGGGCCCCCCTCGGCACCGCGGTCCCTGCAAGTGCAATCGCCAAGTGTCCTCACCTACTAGCCCGTTTATCTCTATTTCCGACACTCCCTCGCCCACGCTGCCCTCTTTTCCATTCATCACTGTCCAACCTCATCAAGATTGGCATCCATGGCAGTGAGCTCATTCACAGCCGAGTAGTGCAAGCTGGCACTCTGGATGTCATAGAGTGCATCCTCAAGTACTGGCTCATCAGCAAAGGGACCGTCAGACCAAGCTCAAGTGCGACAGGCATGCCCCAAGAGACTTGCGAGAAGTCTTCATCTGGTTGTGACAGAACTGTGGGCCATCATTGTAAGGTGAGCTATGCAGTTGATCTCGAAAACTGCAGATTCGTGGGGGTATTGGCCAATGCTGACTTGATCCCCACATCAACTATTCACCACCTTTTGCCTCGCTCGCTCACTTGTTGTCGCCTCGTTCCTGCGCCCATTTTCCTTTCATCACCTTTGTCTTTGACTGCACGTCACAGCCTTCTCGACACCCACCTGCCTTCGTCCTCAACCCTGCAACACAATGCCCACGACGCCCACTTGCTCATCAGAGGGCCTTGCCTCAGCCTCGCGGCCATGCTTGTGTCTTCGCGCCGGCACGCTGGGCCACCCCTTCTAGGCTTGCCTCATCTCATTTTGATTTCATGCCCCGGTATCATGTTTTTCTTGGATAGATCTCACTATATGCTACTACTTAGTCTTTGTCAAGCCTCATCCACCTTTGATAACCCTTTGACTCCTTTGATCCCTTAGAGCTTGTCCATCACCTGACTGTTAGACTCAGCAAACTACAATTACAGCAGTAGTTTACCTTACTTACAGGTTGTTACTTTAGACCACAATCTACCATGCGTTGAACTGTACTTAAAGCTTTGTTTCCAGTGCTCCCAAATGTAACCTTTTCCCTCGCATCTGCTCCTCTTTCCCTGTGTGCCCTCAAGAAACTGCCTTTATCTTGTCGCAACCTCCCTTCTTTCAATTCGACTTTGGCACCGAACGCAAGCTACCGGGCCCATAAGTGTTGTCTTCGTGCTCGCTCGCTCTGTCTCCTTCTTTCCCAGCCTCAAGTCTCCTCGCAAACTCATGGACACCCTTCGCGTCTGCTTCATTATAAGGATGGGGCCGCACCGTAATTGACTTGTCAGGTATCGTGCATGCTCACTTCTCCCCTCTGGGCCACTCAGGCTGATATTCCAGTGATCGCTTTCCTCTGGGCCCTCCCCAGTGTAAGGTGAGGCTAACCATTGAGCTCAGAATGAGCGATTCAGAGCACCTGCACACCAATTTGATCCAAGCTACGGTATGTTTTAGGTTGTCTTAGATTGTTTGTCTAGATTCTCGAAGATGTGTATAAGCCCTCCAAATGCTCATAGAGAGCAAGCGACTCAGTATGCGATAATCCACCCTTTTTTTCTCTTCTCTTCTTCTCGTGCAATCTTGACAGCCCTTTTGCCTGCCTCTCCACCTCTTTTGCCCTTCGACCTTCGACTTTGAACACCGTGACTTTACTGCACTACCGTGTTGACTCGTGTTTGCATCATCTCCCTTTTCTCCCCTCTTCTCTTTCCTCTTCTGCTCGTGTCTTGCTATTGGCCTTGTTTCAGACAACCCTCACACCTTAGACAACATAGATTTTTTTTATCTGTGTATCAACCCATTGTAAGGTCCCCCTCGGAGCTGCACGCAGAATCATTAATCAGTGTTGGAGCACCCACACACAAGCACAAGGTGACATGTCAATACACACAAACAACACACTCCTTTCCCCCACCAGTTTGTCGCCCTTGCTGCTGCCAACAAAAGAATCTGTCCCTGCTCCCCCCTTGTTGTCATCATCACCATCACCACCACGAGGTCAGGCTCTCACACCATGACAAAGATATTCTCACCACTCTCCAACTCCTTGCTTATCTCAGCAAATACCCTAACTAATCAAGTCTGACTTATTATGATGTAGCACGGCATCGGGACTTGGTGGCCACAAGCAGGCATAGCGGGACTTGAAAAGGTCAGGTCACGTGGGAGGTGCCCCAACGGTTTCATATGAGAGTTGAACACTCGCCAGACTTGCTATTTCCCCTTTGACCATTTGCTCTCACCACCACTGGATTACTGTCTTTGCTCTTGCCATACCACTGTACGTACATCATCCTCAACTTTTAGATGATGGTCAGCGCTGACTCCCCTATGATTTACAGGTTTCAAGTTGTCCTTCTTCTCATATTTACTTTCTTAGCCACCATACCCTGAACTTCCTGGCTCGAAGATGGACCAGATGATATGTATGTCACCCATTTCCTATTCCTACCCATCCAGCTTCTTGATACTTGGTATCAAGGTTAGTCCACCTTTGTTCATCTTACCGCGCCCCTTCTCTTGGCCCAAGTACTAGTGCCCACTCTTGCTTGATTTACCCTACATCGACGTCTTCGGGCCATCTGCCTGAGTTTGGTGAATGAGAATGTGTGGATTGTGGCCAGCTGGGTAGCCAGGAACTAGGTATAGTATAAAAAAGAATGTAAAGTTTTTATTATATAATAAAAATCATCATTATGAAACATTTCTTTCCTGGTCATAAGTTAAATAAGAATGTACATGATAATTCCGTTAAAATTTACATGGTAAGGAGAGTGATATTAATGATGGTCTGTGATAATTAGGTTATAAAACTCGTGATAACTATGTTATAACACCCATGGCAAGGTCATAAACACCATAATTTAGGCATTATAATGCTTCTTATAATCACCATCATAAGAAAGCCGCCTTCTTGATAACCATTATAAGATTCTGGGTCCATTATATCACATTACACTATTATAACCGGTTATCATGTCACTTCCCGATTTTGCAACATTGTTTTTGTTCGTCATTGTCTGTGTTGCATACCACCTCTTCAACGGAACACAGTAGATGGCAATTGAACTGCGCAATGATATGTAGCTGTGCAACGTCCTCGTAAGGTGGCTTACTCCGGCGCAGCTGGCAATAGATGACAAGGCATCAGCTGGCTCGATTATAATATGAGTCACTTCCACATATCACCACACTCGTCTTCCTGAATATGATTCTCGACCATCCACTCTCCGTCCCCAAGCCAGCCACGGTATGCTAGCCCTCCTGCAGCACAGAGCATTGTCCTCTAACCTAAGACTGATATAGTCTTCTACCGGCCGCGAAACTGAAGATGGTCTCCCTCCTGCGTACTCACTGGCACCTCCAATTACGTCCACTAGCACGCAGCCGCCGAGGACATTGTCAATCGCAAGAAACAGGCAAGGTGTAATGCCATTCACAACACCGGTCAATGGCTTGTACATGTACGCAAAACGCGAAATGATACGAGGTAAGTTCAACAGGTGCCAACTCCTTGGCTAGCCGCTCACACACAAGACAGGCTCCTAAACTATCGATCCCATGGCTCCCCTAGTCCCCGAGCAGAACCTTGTACAAATGTTCCTCTATGGCCAGTCAGAGAAAAAGAGGTGGGGTTGCGGGAGCAGTCCCTCTCGTGTCTCAAATTTAGCTTTGCTCTTTTCATACGCGTCTTTCTCCTTTTTCCAATTCCATTATTATTATAATCCTCCATGGTCTTTCACATGTGTCCTGATTGGCAGGCAATATGTTTTTAGCATTCTGATTGGTGCGTTTCGAGAGGTGTTTTGAATGATTTGATTGGTGCATTTTGAGCAATGCATTTTGAGCAATCTGATTGGTTTGATTATTTGTGCTTAGTCAACAGTAACTGAGATTACTCATCATGCCTGCTCAGTCTTGAGTCAAGATTACTCATCCGAGTTGCGCCTGCTTCTCGATGTCTGATATGCTAGGTCTCTCTGGATGCTTCAATAGGTCTCTCCATAAACCTCCAGCATCTCCTTCAACTCTACAGTCCTCCCAATTTTGATATAACTTCAACTTGGATATGACAGCCCCCATGCAAACTGCTGCCTTAATTGCCTCAAGTCCTACAGTGGTGGCAGACACCCTGAAAAGGCCACTGTCTAAGAGGAGCAGAGGCAGTTAAATAGGATGTTCTATAGTATACAGTGTTTCTATATGTTGAATCCATTTGACCCCTTATGTGAACCCCCCTGCTGGTGCATAGCATGGGTGTCCACTAGTTATTAATGTAAGGGGAGGTCTGTGGCTGGGCTCAGAAAGGCCATTTGGAGTGCCCGCTACGCCTTTGGACTGTCCCACTTGTCTGTATTTGTATGTTACCCCTTTCATACATTCATTTTGCTCCTTTCTCTCTAGCCTCCTTTACTCTACATTCCATATGCCACCTGTCAATGTTCCCAGCAACCAAATGGCAACCTCACATACACTCATGTTAGTCAACATTTCATACCCTTTGCTGATGAGTGTTGGATATTCAAACCATGTATATAAACCACCAAAACACTTTGAGTATGAGAGAGAATGAGCTGGCACAAGAGTGCCTGCCTTGCTCAGAATTACCCTTTTCCCCCTCCTCTAATGTAAACCTTTTTCCTATCCCTCCTGGAACTCGACTCTGCCAAAAAAACTCACAAGTGTGTTGACATGATGCTTCATGCTTACAAATTGGCTGCCCCAGTGTGGCAGAGTCTTTACAGTCCCAACCCCCTGGCCCTGAGCATGCCACAAACACTCACCATTATCATCAACCAGCTGCTTGAGTGTGCCTGCACCATGTTACATCCCCCTTCCCACATTCCTTTCAACACCTCCAAATGTCATATTACACACCCTGGCCCAGCAGACAGGAACAACCTCAGCACAGCTATGAGTGCCTCCTTGGCTATGGCAAACGAGACCTGTGAGACTACATGCATGCCCAATACACTTCTCCACCCCTTGATCTATATAGGGATGTCTATGATGCTTGCGAGGCTGAGAACCGAGAGCTAGAAGAGCTAGTGAGTTGCATGCATGGCCTATCATGACAGGATTGCATGTACACCATCCTGTATGCCTGCTGTGCTCACTGCTTCCCCAATGCTGCCAAAACATTGCCTGTGCCAGAACACACAAATAGAGTATTGTCCTTGATAGCCACCTTCTCCCCCCAGATGCTGACCACTCCTGCCACACCTGCCAGACAGTTATGGAATGCTCCCGCTGTGTTTGGTCACCCATATCCTAGTCCATCTACAGCAAGCCCTGATGAGTATGTGCTCCTTGAGCTAATCAAAGGTGTCTCAAAGTACCATATGAGCAGCGATCAGGAAGTAATTGACTACTATGAATGCTTTGTAGACCTGAGCTGGCCAGTTTACATCTCACATCCCACTCCCAAGCAAGATTGTGACATGTGGTTTTGGCATAGTTTCCACCCCAAAGACTGCAAAGCACTTTTCCATCACCTCATAGCCAAGTATCCCAACAAACCACAAGGAGTGTTTTTTGACTACCATGATGTTTGTGACGCTGGATGCACCATCTTCTACTGCCACCACTGATCCTGGGAGTGCCTCCTTGAGCAGGAGAGAGACCCATGCATATGGGATCCTGACGATGATGAGCATGAGCGCTCACCGCTCCCATGCCATATCCCAGTGGTTCACCATCAACTGGAACCAGAGACACAAAGCAACCCCTTCCAGAGCCAAGCCCCTTTGTCACCTTCACCTCCTGTACAGCTTCCACCTCCCAAGCCACACATTTCAAATTCCCCTCAACTACCACTGTCTCAGGTCTCGCGTTCCCCCACTGACAAGCCTGCCAACATCACATCCAGAGTACCCACCACTGGCAGGGAGCAACATGAAGGTGAGACAGTGCAGCTCAGTGAACTTACACAGCCTGTGAAAGTAGCAACACACACACCCATCGCTTCGACAAGCAGATCAACACCCATGCCAGCCAGCACCACCACAGTAACATGCCCCATGTTGCTGCCTGCCACCTGCATCAGTGTGCCCTTGCCGGCTCCTCCACCTTGCAATCCACTGCCACGTCCGCCATCACAGCCTGCTCTGTGTGATGCACAATCCATTCCTTCTCCTCCCATGCACCCTTTACCCACACATGTCACACCACTGCCTGTGAATTGTCCCAATGTGACCATACTGACTCCTCTGCCTCGTGATTCGCCACCATGTCCACTATCAAACCCCACCACACCTCTGCTGTGCAATGCACAACCTATCCCTTCTTCCTTGGTTCCCTGTCAGTGTTACGCCCTGCGGTGCGTAAAGGCCAGACGTTGGCGGTTCGGTGTTTGGTGCTTAAGCACGCTCTACGTTCGGGGGCTGGTCTCCCTACTCAGCGGTTCGGGCTTGGATAGCGGTCCAAGACTTGGTCTGAGAGCCTGACGCACACTGGTGCTGCTCTATCTGACAATGCAAGTAAATGCGGTGTGTCCACGGTCTAATTCGACTACTAGCGGGTGCTCCGTCTAGTATCCCACACAGCCGGGGGTCGGTGTCACGGTCAGTCATTTGTCCTACCTGCGCAGAGGTAGTAGGTCTTCAAGTAGTCTGAAGGGATCGGTTCACGCTAAGTCACAACGCGGACTTAGGTATAGAGCGAAGAGGGTTCAACTGGGTATTATCCCTGAAGACTACTGCTTTGTTGATACAGGTTCAACTAAGTCAGGCTTAAGGCCTAACTGTCTATCGTAGAGGTCTTTTATAATAATGAGGCGTGGTCCGTGCGCGAAGTAAAGGAACTACAGGACGAGTCTGGAGAGTGTTGAGTAGGAGCCTGAGAAGTGAAACAAGGTGTTAAGTACATCAATCGTAAGTTTTAAGCGAAGGGGTGATAGCTATGAAACGAGGTACTTGAGTATCGATCGTGCTGTGCAATATATGAGTCAATTGGTATAAGTCACGAGTCTAGTCTGTCACGGGGTCATCGGTCACGTGCGAAAGAGAGGAAAAAGTGGGGTCTGTTCTAGCGGATCGTAACATCACGCCCTCCCTAGGGCAACTCATTCCCACATGAGTTCGTCAGGGTCGCTCTCGTAATCCTGCAGTGATGAGCAGGTGAGTGGGGATGCGTCCTCGTCCCATTGTTTGAGAAACTCTGAAGGCCATGTACGAGCTAGGCGAGCGAGGCGAGCAGCAGCGGGGGCGGTGCATTGAAGGCCGTGGTATTGGTGCCAGACTGGCACATTGCATTGCTTTTCTTCGCAGCGGACATGCGGGGCAATGCAGGTGAGGGACTCGTGCTGCGTGCTGGTGCAGAAGTAGCAGTGCCCGTAGTCGGGGCATTCGATGGGAGAGTGGTCGGGGGACGTTTGGAAACACTCATAGCAGAAGATGGGTTTCTCGAGGCGCGGATGTCTGTATGGGGAGTAGCATTTATCGGGGGGTGTCTGAGCTGGGCGGCGTCGAAGGCGATCAGCGGGTCCTTGGCCCGCACGGATAGAGAAGGGGTAGGCTTTATATGGCTCTTCGGATGTGGGGGGTTCTGCGAACATCTGCTCGATCAGGCGCGTGGCGGCTTTGGCGTGGATGAGGGAGCGGGTAGTATTCATCAACACATCATCGTTGCGTTGTTGTTGTTCAGTTAGGTCTTTTATGCGGGCGGCCAACGTACCCTGACGATTTTTCTGTGCGCGGTAGCGGACGACCTCCGCAATGAGTCCGGGGTCTGCCATGTGGTGGACGTAGCGGTCAATGATTTCTGCCATCGTGGACTCCAGATTAAAGGTGGCCAGGTGGTCATCTCGGATGTCCTTGTTGTCGGTGAGGTTGGGGCGGGTGTCGGCGCGTCGTGCTCGCAATGGTTGTCGGTAGGTTGGGTGTCCTTTGCCGAAGGTCCCTTCCAAGGTGGTGTCTTCTCCGTCGAAGACGTACCGGATATACCCTGCTCTGACATCACCTAACTCTCCTGGTGCCAGGATCCACATAACGTAGTGTTCCGGGTTTGCCACTTCGTATCGCATCCACCCAACGCCTGGGTGGTCTGGGTCATTTTCTTTTTCGGAGTCGCCCAACTCCGTGTCCACCCCTTCGGCCTCCTCGCGCGCCGCTACTTGGGTGTCTCGCCCCTTACCTTTATCTTTGGGGGTGGCTATGGGTGTCTGACCTTCGTCCTCATTGTCGGTCGAGACATCTTCTGCCTGTTCCACAGGAATGGGCGAGTTCGGGACGGTATCCCCCTGAGGCAGGGGAGCGGGCGCAATTCCATCTAGTGCTGTGCGAGCTACGTGGACATATTGTTCAAGGAGGTTGTCGTACTTCCTTGCTACTTCGTACGACGACATTACGTCTAGAATGGTGGTTGGCGGGGTTGGTAGTGCTGCGAGTTTGCCGGCAACGAATGCTGCTTTGCTATGTCCGGCTCTCCGGAAGTCTGCTGGAAACTCCCCATGCTGAGTGTGGTACTCGCCAAGTCTCCGGCTGTCTTCCCAGAGCTTCTGCAGTCTTTCCGGCTCGTTTCTATGGCTAGCTGAACGCCAAGAGAGAGGGTGACGATTAAGATGGTCAGCGCCATGATGTACAGAAGAACTTGAAGGTCCCTGTCGCGGGGGCACAGGGAGCAGTTCCAGCGAGGGGGTCGGCGGCGCTCCCCTGGTTGCGGCAATTGAAACCTGAGTTGTGGCGGGAGCGACTGTCCCTCCGACCGGAACGAGCGCCAAGTGTCCGCCGTGTTGGGTTTGAAAGACGATGGTGGCAGCGGGAAGGAGGTCGACTGGCGTGGCGGGGTGCGGCGAGGGTAGGCTGGTGGTGGTTGTCTGGGCGGCATCTTGTTCTTGGGACATAGGTCGATAATGGTTTTCGAGAGGTAATTCGTTGGGGTAGAAGAGGGTAGTGGAGCGGATGGTCGCCACTTGTCCTTTCCTCGGGGTTCTTATACTCCTTCGAGGCGGGCGCTCCGCTTGTCATGTTTCATATGCATCAATGAGTTCTGATGCGTTCATGTCGGATCTGTCAATCCATTGATCGTGTGCGGGGGCGTATCCTTTCCATCTTACAAGATACTGCAATTTTCTTCCTCGGCCGTGATGTCGCTTTCTGAGGATTTGTTCCACTTCCCATTCTTCTTCGCCTTCTATTTCGTCCGGTGGTGGTTCGATAAAATTGCGTCCGTGCTCTTCGGTTTCCGTGAAGGGTGTGAGAAGTGACGTGTGAAACACGTCGTGAATCTGCCATGTTTCAGGGAGGCGGAGTTTGTACGCCACCGGGGATATTCTGGCGACTACCTCGAAAGGTCCGTATTGCCTTGGGGAGAGTTTGGGGGAGTCATAAGGTCTCTTGATGTTCGTTCCTTCTAGCCAGACCTTTTCTCCTTCTTCGTATCCTTTGAACTTGGTTGCCTTGATCAGCCCTTCTTGCGCTTTGCTCATGGCCTCTTGGGCCTGCTTGCTGTTATGGACTTACCTCGATCTACAGAGCAAGCCACATCTCCTAGTCCCGGAACTCATACCTCCTTCTCGCGGTCCACACCCATTCCCATCCCCAAACATGCCTGTATGCACTGGGCCTTCTGCAAGAAGTCTGGATGCAAGTGGCATGCCTAGACTCACTATTGTTCTGATGTGTGGTACCTTTGTCCTGACATTCTGTGGGACTTATTGTGCTCTGATACTGATATGCTTACTGATCGAATGACTGACTGTTCTCATGCTATTGTTCCAAAAGTCCAAAAACGCACTCCATGACATCATAGCTTATTGATAGCTTACTGATACTTAGGAGAAGCTGACAGGCCTGAGAAGACTGCTTATTGATTGTACTAGCTACTTACAAATCCCTAAGTAGCAGACTTGTATTTAAACCCTTCTGATGCTGTAGAGTCGAGCCAAGCTCGACTTAATCAAACATTAGTCTTGCTGACTATCATCTCACCTATTGGAGTGACCCCTCTTATCGTCTAAACAACTCTCGCTCCCCTTGGATAACCTCCAAGGAACATCGAAGCTTAGTGATTGAGCTATATCAATCAGCACTCCAGAACAGGTGAGACGCTACTGCGAACTCTATCAAGAGTCGAGCGTCAGCGATTCTTGACATAAGTCGAGCTTTAAATAGCCAGTCAAGACGAAGGCTCTGCGAGAAAAACTCCAGGGGAAACAGAAGGAGGAGCTTCGAGACTCAATAGTCGTAAGCTTCCCAGAGGACCCCGAAGAAGCAGCAGACTTCCAGAACAGGGGAGCAGACAACCTACCCCTAGAACTCAGAGGAATTGCCCTTTGGTCGATAAGACAAGACTTCGCCCAATCATCCTACACCATCCTAGGAATAGGAGGAGTTTGGGTGCCAGTGGAATACATCAACAACCAGTGGTATTACACTTACTGGAGTCCAGAGGAAAGAACATTTTGGACGACCAAAAGAGACCTCATAGAGAACCCGAACAAACAAGGTTTAGGGACATTGGCCAAACCCTACCAGACCGAAGAAGCCAGGAAAAGAGATACTTCTTCAGAAGAAGACACGAATACTGACAAACAATCAGAGTCTTCAAGAGAAAGAACTCCAATACTGCAAAGACACGGAGTGGACAGAAGTGAATACAGCCTTCACGTCGAAACACAGCTGTTACCAGAAGTAGAAACCATCACTAAGCAACTAAAGACAATCGACATTAGCCCACAGCAAAGGTTGAACGAAGCCATCGATCAGCTCACGATGGCTACAATGACCTCTACCGAAGAAAGAACTGAAGACATCACCTTCCAAAGCCTACAGGAGGGACCCTCCATCCAAACCACCTTTGCCCCTATCCCAGTACCAGACCCGGCGCATGGAAGTGGAGGTGGTGGAGGAGGAGGAGGAAACCCTCCAGGGGGAGGAGGTGGCCCTCCAGGAGGAGGAGGCGGCCCCCCAGCTCTCCAACCAATGGCCGCTGCGATGCAACAAGCAGCCCAAGGAGGAGGAGGATTGGATGGACACCCCCCAGACATCTTCGATGGAAACAGAAAAAATGCGGAGTCATTCATGTATGACTTCACAGTCTGGGCCTGGATCAACTCACACAAGAGAGTAATGGCCCGACCCCTGAGCCGAGTAGCGTTGGCCATAACCTACATCAGGGGGGATAGGGTTCGAGAATGGACCAAAGCCCAAATCTGCGCTGCCAATGACAGAGTAACCGGAGGAATGAATGCGGATAATGACCAGCACTGGATACGGTTCAAGAACGACTTCATCAGCACTTGGAAGGACGATAGCCTGCTCGAAGATGCTCAGTTCAAACTGTCAGCACTGAGCATGAAGAAGGACATGCCCCTACACGAATACATTTCCACCTTCAATGCCCTTATCACCAATTAGGATGGGACAGAAACCATCAAGGGACAGTTCGAGCGTTCAGAATGGGGTTGAAATCTTGGCTAGCCACTGCGATTCTAAGGAAGGACAACTGTCCAGCAGACGACGACCTCGAGGGTGGCAAGAGGCCGCCAGGAAGGAGGTTGTCAAAGCCAAAAGATTAAGCAAGAAGCTGGAGGGTTTGGAAGGGGTGGACTCACTGTCCGAGAAACATGTTCCAACAGTTCTTCAAGGATCACCCCATCCCAAGAAAGCCCCAGAGATCCAGATGCTATGGACGTAGACGTCATCGACACTAAGCCCAAAGGCCGACCCTCACAAATAGGAGGAAGGTTCCAACAGCTCACTTCTGAAGAGCGAAAGAAGCTCATGAGCGAAGGGCGTTGCTTCAGATGCAGGAAGCAAGGACACATGTCCAGAAATTGCCCAGATAGAAAGACGATACCTGGGAAGAAACCCTCAGCCAAAGTCATGGAGGCTGAAGAAGAAGAGTCTACCGCGGAAGACGACAAGGATGAAGTAATGTCCCAAGCATCCACAAAGGTTGGGTCAATCAAAGGGAAAGGAGGGCTAATGGCGCACATCAATGCCCTAACCATCGAAGAAAAGGAGGAGCTGTTCGACAAACTAATCAGCAAGGGTTTTTGAGGAATTCCAAGCCGACGGCCTGGCTTAGGAATACTAGCATGAGCAGAGAAGAACAAGAAATGTACATTAAACGACTCACTTCCATGAATGTACCATTTTCCTTTCAAACTGCTCATGTGAAGGCCGAAGAAATAGCCTGCTGGATAGTGGAGCTACGGAGAACTTCATCGACGAAACTACCTGGAAGAGGATGAAGGTTGGGAAGCGACCTCTAGTCAAACCAATCAAAGTCTATAATGTCGATGGAACAGAGAACAAACAAGGAGAAATGACTCATTACTGTCGCCTGAGGATCTCCTACAACGACCAGGAAGACCTCCAAGAGTTTTATATCACGAACTTAGGGAAGGACCGCCTAATACTGGGATATCCATTCCTTCGAACCTTTAACCCAAGAGTAGACTGGAGGAAAGGGAAGCTGCCTGGAGGCATGGTCAAAATCAAAGCAGCATGTACAAACACCTAGACCGCATGGTCACCAGGTGGCAAATCAAGGCCATTAGGAGTCTGGGCAAGCCTAAGGAGGGCGAAGCCATCTACGTCAGAAGGACGACCATATCCCAGGAAATGGCCAAACAATACCATCAGAAGGAAGCCATACAATTGCACGAGGTGCCAAAAGAATACCAAAAGTACAGAGAAGTCTTCTCAGAGGAAGCAGCCAGAAGATTTCCTCCTGATCGAAACCCAAATGCCACCGTAGAGTTGCTATCAGGAGCACCAGAACAGTTAGATTGCAAAGTCTACCCATTGACCAAACCGGAAACGGAAACACTGAAGAAGTTCCTTGCAGAAGAGCTAGAAAAGGGATTTATCGAGGAATCAGCCTCGCCTTACACCTCTCCTGTATTCTTCATAAACAAGAAGAATAGCGCCGATAAACGACTCATCATCAATTATCGAAAACTCAATCAATGGACAAAAAGGGATAATGGTCCCTTACCTCGAATTGACCGCCTTTTGCAACAGATGGAGGGGAAGGAAATCTTCTCAAAGTTCGACATCAGATGGGGGTATAATAACATTCCTATCGAAGAAAGAGATCGGCAGAAAGCAGCCTTCAAAACGCCACTAGGGACGTATCAACCTAAAGTGCTGTATTTCGGAATGAAAAATGCCCCAGCTCAATGGACACGATTGATGTGGCGCGACTTCAGGCCATGGAGGGACAAGTGGTTCGAGCACATGGACACTTCAGCAGGCAGCTATATGGACGACTTCTTCATAGCCAGCAAGAAGACGCCTATAGGGAAGGAAGGACACAAGCAGTGCACGCATGAATTACTTGGACTAATGGCCAAACATCGATATCATTTACGACCAGCAAAGTGTCAGTGGGAACAGACACAAATGGAATTCCTAGGAATCCTAGTTGAAGCAGGGAAGATGAGGGTGGATCCAGCCAAACGAGATGGGATCAGCAAGTGGCCTCGAGTTCTCCAGAGCAAGGTGGACGTCCAGCGAACCATGGGAGTCTTACAGTACCAAAGGAGATTCATACCAAATTTCGCTCATATGGCCAGGCCCATCTTTGCCACCATCAAGAAAGGGCAAAAGTTCGAGTGGACCAAGGAAGCGGAGGTTGCCTTGGATAGTCTTATCAAGAAGATCGAAGCCGACCCTCAAATAAGTCATCCAAACCCTGATGAACCCTTCGAAGTCGAAATAGATGCCTCAGACTATGCAACAGGGGCAGTGCTCATTCAAAGAGACAAAGCAGGGAAGCGAATGGAAGTGGGATACCATTCAGAGGCCCTCAATCAAGCAGAAAGGAATTATGACGTCTATGATCGAGAATTCCTGGCCCTCATCAGAGCATTCAAATTCTGGAGATATCTTCTGGAAGGCTCCCCGCATCGAGTCAAGGTTTACACCGATCATGCCAACCTAACCAAACACAGGGAGGCGCAGAAACTCTCCGGCAAGGTGGCCAGGTACATAACCTTTTTAGCAAG
Organism: Russula dissimulans; assembly: GCA_022376545.1. NCBI lineage: Eukaryota > Fungi > Basidiomycota > Agaricomycetes > Russulales > Russulaceae > Russula > Russula dissimulans. Next base: position 1,131 of record WTXJ01000155.1, on the reverse strand, counting down.
GTTTGATTTCGATATCTGCCACCTGCCTGGGAAGAAGAATGCCATTGCAGATGCCTTGTCGAGAAGATCAGATCACATGCCATCAGAAGGGGAGGAGATAAAGGCGATACCCCTTCCAGACCACTTGTTTATCAAACTCATCAGACCAATGGTGGTCGAGGAGGAGATCCGGAAACAACAGAAACAAAAGGAGAACGCTGTGATCCTTGGAGAATGGAAGACGAAGTACGGTATCCAAAAGAGAAGGGGGTACTATTGGCATCAGCAAGCCATAGTAGTACCAAGGCCGGAACAGATCCAAAAAAGCTTGCTGGAAATCTACCACGATGGGCCTACAGCTGGACACCCTGGGCGAGCTAAAATGCAGCAAGATCTCCGGCGATATTACTGGTGGCCGGGAATGGGCAAATTCATCGAGGGATACATAAAAGGATGTGCAACGTGCCAGTCAAATAAGGTTATACACCACAGGAACACTCCTGGACTATACCCAATCGATCCAGAACCTGATGCGCACCCCTTCCAGACAGTAGCGATGGATTTCATAGTCAAACTTCCCACTTCAAATGGGTACGACGCAATCCTGACCATCACCAATCACGATTGCACAAAGGGCGTCATCCTAATACCGTGTCGAGAAACCATGAATGCAGAAGAGCTGGCAAAAGAATACAAAAATTGAGTATTCCCCTTCGTAGGAATACCCAGCAAAATTATCTCAGACCGGGACACAAGGTTCACCAGCAACTTCGCGAAGGAAGTTTGTTCCCAACTGGAGATAGAGCGAAACATCAGCAGTGCCTACCATCCCCAAACAGATGGACAATCAGAAAGGACGAATTAGAATGTTGAAGACATTCTGCGAATCTTCTGCAACTACCAACAAACAAACTGGGCAGACCACCTCCCAGTCGTGCAATACATGCTGAATGCACGAGTATCAGCCACGACAGGAAAAACCCCTTATGACCTGTGGATGGGGTATGTGCCAAGGGCGCATCAGCCAGAGCGCCCAAGTGAAATGCCCAGAATAGAATGGTACAACACGAGGATAAAGGAAGCAAGGCAAGAGGCGCAAGAAGCAATGAAAAGGGCGCAATCATTGTGGAAGAAAGACACAAAGTTCAAGGA
>WTXJ01000154.1:0-55791 GCA_022376545.1 Russula dissimulans | reverse complement strand
AGAGAGCAGGGAATAAGCGAATTGAGTAATAGGCATAATGCCCAGGGCATAGGGTGACTAAGAAGTGCATAATGAGGCATACAGTAATCGTAAGAAGTAACGATTGTAACTAGGGAGTGTACAACACGACGTGAAAGACAAAGAGTGTATGATTGTAGCACAAGTGTCTGTATACTACAATAGGAAAGAAGTCCAGTTAGGACGTAAAAGGTATCTTGGAGCGCATAAGGTGACTCCGGCAAAGTCTGAGTCCATAAGTCCTTAGAGCCAGTAAGTCCGCTAGGGTGGTCCATCTCAACAATAGTATGGTGAGGCAGTAGAACAAGAAAAAGCATCGTAAAGTAATCAATGTGCAGTGAGCGACAACAAGACTTTGAGACAACATAATAGAACATTGCGCCTGGTAATACCCTTCGGACTTTATGCAGAGACCGGCTGAAGGGGTCGGGCATTGTAGAGAAATTGTAATCGGAGCAGGTGATGGCGTTTTGGTGTGTTCTGAGGCATCCCATTGTGGGAGTATTGGGTTGGGCCTTTTCCGCCCATGCTCGTGCTTGTGCATCAATCTGGAAACTAAATGAAAGTGAGATAAGACAATATTGTGCCCCCATGAAGGGGGCAGGTCCCGAAAATTATTGTGGGATCATCTGAGATGTATCCTGAGATTGAGACTGATCCACTGCGAGGTGGGCTCAGATCTCCACAGCTGGTGGCCCGGACTCCATTCCGGGGTTCTCCTCTGAGTCTGTGATTTCCAACAGAAGCAAATGTCTAGGTGCCAGTAATACCAGTTGAAGCAAGGGTAGGGATGGTAGTAATACTAGTTGAAGCAAGTATAGGGATGGTAGTAATACTAGTTGAAGGAACAGTAGGGATGGTAGTAATACTAGTTGAAGCAAGGGTAGGGATGCCAGTAATACTAGTTGAAGCAAGTGTAGGTAAAAGGTAAAAAGAAGTCAGAAAATAATAATAATAAAAATAACTAGCATTCCTAGTGCTGCTTCAGCTAGTATTACTAACATCTCTAGCACTGGTTCAACTAGTATTACTGGCATCCCTGGAGCTGCTTTAGCTCATATTACTAGTATCCCCAGTGCTACCCCAGCTAGTATTACTAGCATCCCTAGTGTAGAATCCTATGGACTTTGATTGAACTTCTGTCTATTTAAAAGGGTTCAGACATTAAACCAGAAAATGTTCAAACCCCCCCTTGAAAAGGTATCACTTTCACATACTATATTGGTTCAAACTCAAAAGTTTGAGTTCTGAATGACAAATGTTCAAACTACACAATGTTAAACTACACATTGTTCAAACCATTATATTGTTTAACCCCTAAACTATTACAGAACAATATTTTACTATCAGTTTGAACTTGTTCAAACTGCTGCTACCCATCATGCCACCAGGCATGCTGCTGCCACCAACACTGCCCGTTGTGCAGAGTACTGCGTTGATGTGGGTAGAATCGAGTAGACCAAGAGGTGGAAGATATGAGAGAGAGGGGGAGGAAGAGGAAAGGGGAAGGCAATGGTGGTAAGGCTAGGCAGGATGAGATGAGACGAGATGCACATGGTGGTGCAAGATGGAGACAAGATGCTGAAATGGTGAGTAATATGGGGCAGAGATGGGCACAGAGTCGATAAGCAAACGCGGGCTGACACAGATGTAGAGAGACGAGAGAACAGAAGAGGGACTGGATTCGATCAAAGAACGGGCTAATTGACGACCTTCTCCACAAGCTGGAGGGTGTCCTTAAATACAGCAGAGATACCTATTTGGTAAGCTTTGTAGGTAGTAAATGAAAGTGTTGAAGTGAGGGACAACAGTATGGCTAGGCTTGTGTAACTTTCAGAGGTAAGAATAGCAGCCTTGTTGGGGTGCTGAATGAATAGAGGCAATGGTGGAAAGGGAGCTAGTGTAATGGTAAGGAATGTTAGCATCAGCGGGTATCTAAGTAAATAAGAGTGTACAATGTCACATGCTAGTAACATATTAAAGGGACGATGAACATGGCGAGAAACTAGAGGGAAAGGGGATAGTGTCAATGGGAATTGGTATGGACAGGAACAAAGTGAATAAAAAGGGTGGGAGGTTGACATCTTGGCATTTCTGTGTTGTGCAGGCGATCATTGGCAAAGATAAATTTGAAGACGGTGGCAGGGGCATAGTGGCGGGAGAAAGGAGTGAGTTGTTTATCCGTATTGACAAGTCACCTTGAGCTTGATGACTGGGCACTCCAGCGAGTTGATTCCACGCGCAGCTCTGAGGGGAACCCTACACCAGCCCGGGGGTCAAAATTTTGACTGTCCCTAGTCAAACACCTTCGAAAAAAATTGCACCTACTTGTCCGAATCGTCACCACTTTCGCCATAGCTGGGTGCTTCTGCCATGCCGTCATTGTCCTAGTCAAGATAGATTTTGGTCAGCTCTTCGCATTCGATGAGGTGGGTGACTGGGATGGAGGTGTGGGAATGAGCATGATATGGGACGAGATGAAACATGGTGAAGTGCAGCTTGGAGACGGTGCCATCGAGCTCTGCGAGGCAGTATGCGCCGTTGGGGGTTCTGCAGATGATGACCATGGGGCCAAAGTATCGAGGCTTGGTTTTATGACCTAAGTCTGTCTCGATGCTGGAATTGTGAACAAGGATGAGCACACTGGGTTTGAAGTCATGGTCGTGAATGGTGTTTTTGAATGCTCGCTCGAACTGCTGCACAGAAGTGAAACGGCTACAGAGAACGTTGGCATGGATGGCAGAGAGGTCGTCTTTGCATTTTTGGAGCTGACATGTGCGGATGGCAATGAGTTCGTTGGTGGAAAGGGGCTTAGCAATATCTGGCACGAGGAAGGTGGTGAGGGTGATGTCAAAGGGGAGGATTGGCTCGATGCCATGAGCCATGTAAAAGGGGGTGTGACCAGTTGACTTGCAGGTGGTAGCACGGTCTGCCCAGAAGGCGTGCAGCACGATGACAGGCCACTTCGTGATCTCCCCTCCACAGGCTTTGACAATTGACTCTTGGATGGTGCGGTGCTGGTGTTTGACGATGCCATTGGCATGTGAGTTATAAGCTGAGATCCGGATGTGTCGATGCTATGGCAATCTGCAAGCCAGTCGAGGGCGGCAACAAAAGCTGCACTGTTGTCTGTGACAATCTCTTCTACGGCTCCCCAACGGCACAAGATTTCTTCAAAGATGAATGCAGCTAGGGTATGGGCAGTCTCTATGTGGAGCGCATCCACTCGGGCCAGGCTGTGAGCGAGTCACAGGCCTGCACAATGTAGCAGAAGCTGCCAGCTGGGGCATGAGCATTGTGTTGATGTATGCCTTGCAAAAAAAGCAGTGCCGGAATTGTGACGGTGGGTGGGAGATGGATCTTTGTGGTCTGATGCAACTGGCATTCATGGCAAGTGGTAACATACTGTTTGATGTCTCATGCAACAAACGGCCACCAAAAACAGTTGATGATGGTGCGTAGTGTGGAATAAAATCTCCTGTGGCCTAGTTGTCATGTGCTTCACATATCATGGCTTCGCACTAGTGTTGGGGAAGTTTGGTTTGGTTTGGTTTAAGGCAAAATTTCCCAAACTGGAAACCAAACCACTTGGTTTCTGGGCAAAATTTCCCAAACCTAAACCGAAACTGATACAAACCGTTTACGTCAGTTTGGTTTGGTTTAAACTCGGTTTGAAACCGTTTCCCACGGCATCACCAGCCCGAACCGCCCGGAGTGGTGAGCCGACATAGCTAACCTCATAGCCACTGCACTCACAAATAAAACATGTTTTTTGGAAGAATTGTCTGCAAAACATAGAATAAAACTACATAGGAATAATTCTTAACACAGAAAGCTTCTGTATATCCAACCCAATTTGATAAATTCCTGAACTTTTGGTGCCTCTTTGTTGTCCTGTTGGCCACCTGTATTACATAACAAACATTGTCTTGTCGTGTTTCACATTTGCCAATCATCCTCGGCCTTGACTTCCTCCCCACTCTTCGACTGTTCCATGGGCTCAGTGAGACAAGTCATATTTTTATATATTTACTCATCAGATTCTACAGGTCCCACACCACTCTCAACCCCCTTATGTGGGATGCACGCTAGCCAACGCAACATGATGCCAATAGGGCCAGGGCAGCAGGTGAGTCCTTCTCCCTTCAACTTCTTTTTGACTCACCATGCTCTGACACAGGTGCACTCCTGTGTGGCATGCCCACCCACCCGCTTGCACCCCCATCTGCCCTCTCACATCCCAATCCGGATCCCATCAGTCCATCCCTACGCACCCACCCGCACGCCCGCCCGCATGCCCATCCATCCATCCCCTACACACCCACATGCACGCTCGGACGCTTGGACTTACGCTTGTCTGAACGCACACAGGGACGAACAAATGAATGCGCGTACAAACAAACAAACAAACAAACAAATGCACATACGCACAAATACGCACACGTACAAACAAACAAATGCACAAATGCACGTGGGCATCGACACAGGCATGAACGTGGGCATCGACACGGGCATCGATGCAGGCACAGATGTGGGCACGCACACACGCACACACGCACACACGCATGCGGGCACGAATGCACACACGCACGCACAGACAAATGCGGGCATGCATGGACACATGGACAAGCGTGGGCATGTACGGACGCATGGATGCGGGCACGGATGCACGCACAGATGTGGGCACGGATGCGCAGACAAACGCGGGCACAGACATATGCACGGATGTGGGTATGGACGCTGGCACAGATGTGGGTACAGGCACAGGTATACACACGGGTATGCATACAGGTACACATGCACGCACATGGGCACGAAATGCACACACGCACGTACGGACAAACACGGCCATGCACAGATGCACGGACAAGCGTGGGCACGCACAGATGCACGGACGTGGGCACAGATGCACGCACGGATGTGGGTACGGATGTGCAGACAAATGCGGGCACAGACGCGTGGACAAACGCAGGCACAGATGTATGCACGGATGCGGGTATGGACGTGGGTACGGACACTGGCACGGACGTGGGTACAGGCACAGGTACAGATGTAGGTATGGATGCAGATATGGACGTGAGCACGGACGTAGGCATGGACATAAGGACACACACACATGGCATTTAGTGAGAAATGAAATAGAGATTTATCATGTGTATTTCATAGCTTTAAACCTTGAAAATAAAAAATGTGAACCCACCACACGGCTGGAGATGTGAGTAATGTACTAAGTGCAAACCGAGTTTGAAACCAGTTAGGGTGAAAAGTGATTGCCCAAACCGAAACCAAGCTGTTCGGTTTCTCAGCAGAATTCTCCAAACCAAACCCAAAACTGAAGTTTGGTTTCAGTTTAAACCAAGTTTGTATTGGTTTGGAACCAAACTTCCCCAACACTACTTCGCGCTGCTGGGGAGGGAGAACTAGCTGATGCTGACCTTGAGGTTGATGCCACCAGAGCCATTTGTTGCGCACGAAAAAGTGCCGCGCTCGCTTGACAAGTTGTTCGTGGACAGGGAAGTGGATGTCGAGAAGGTGTTTTGGGTTGGATAGAAATTTTTTGATGTCTTCAAGCTCTTTGTCAGGTGTGATGGTATTTTGAGGATCTTGAGGCGGTGTGTTGTCGGCTGATGTGGGTAGTGTGTCTTTGGCTGGTGTTGGTGGTGTGAGTGAGGATCTTGCTTTTGCTCTTGTTGTTGTGAGGGCGAGAGTTGTCGGCAGCGATGTTGATGTGGGATAGGTGAGATGTGTTGGGAAATGGGGTGGTGAGGATGGATCTTGAGGTGGGATGGGAGTGATGGGTTGTTGGGAAGGGGACAGCGGCAGGATTCAGATGGGTGTTGGAGGCAAAAGTGGGGCAGGGGCAGAGGCAATTTGGGGTCGGGAAGGCAGCGGTTTGTGAGTTGAGGGTGTTTTGTTGGGATGGTGGTATTGCTGATGTTGTTGCTGTTGCTGTTGCTGTTGTTGTGTCGAGGACAGAAAATGGGGTTTAATGGAGAAGGAAGGGAGGGATGAGGATAGTGAAGGAGGTGAGGTGGTGAATGGGACGGTGGGACGAAGGCAGTTTGTTCTTGAGGGGGTGGAGGCAATGGTTGGAAGTCAGGAGTTGGTGGCGAAAGAGGAGTGTGGTGGTAAGGGGTGTACTGTTGGAGTGATGGTGCTGATATGTTGGTCTTGCATGTTGGCAAAGGAGATGAGGGTGGAATTGAGGGGAACATTCTTGATGTTGCTGGCTTGAGAGCTTGAGTCTTGAGGCTGCACATGTGTTGCCAAGTGTCGATCCAGATGCCGAGGAAGAGGATGTCGTTGACCCAATCTTCCAGGTCGCTGTCATCTTCATCTTTGCCGGGAATTGGTTCACGTCGCGATAGACCATCGGGGCCTTGTGTTATGAACTTACCTCGATCTACAGGACAAGTCTCATCTCCTGGCCTCAGAGTTCATCCTTCCTTTCGATCTATCCCAATTCCCATCCCCAAACACGCTTGCATGCACTGGGCCTTCTGCAAGAAGTCTGGATGCAGATGGCATGCCTAGACTCCCTATTGTTCTGACGAAGTGGTGCCTCATCCCGACGTTCTGTGGGATTTACTGTGGCCTAATATTACTATGCTTACTGATCCACTGACTGGATGCTTACTGATCGAATGACTGATTGTTCCCGTGCTATTGTTCCAAAGTCCAAAAACGCACTCTATGATATCATAGCTTACTGATAGCTTACTGATACTTAGGAGAAGCTGACAGGCTTGAGAATACTGCTTATTGATGGTACTCGCTACTTACAAATCCCTAAAGTAGGAGACTTGTATTTAAACCCTTCAGTGGTTGTAGAGTCGAGCCAAGCTCGACTTAATCAAACATTGGTCTTGCTGACTATCATCTCACCTATTGGAGTGACCCCTCTCATCGTCTAAACAACTCTCGCTCCCCTTGGATAACCTCCAGGGAACATCGAAGCTTAGTGATTGAGCTATATCAATCAGCACTCCAGAACAGGTGAGACGCTACTGCGAACTCTATCAAGAGTCGAGCGTCAGTGATTCTTGACATAAGTCAAGCTTTAAATAGCCAGTCAAGACGAAGGCTCTGAAAGAAAAACTCCAGGGGAAACAGAAGGAGGAGCTACGAGAATCAATAATCGTAAGCTTCCCAGAGGACCCCGAGGAAGCAGCGGACTTCCAGAACAGGAGATCAGACAACTTACCTCTAGCACTCAGAGGAATTGCCCTTTGGTCGATAAGACAGGACTTTGCCCAATCATCCTACACCATCCTAGGAATAGGAGGAACTTGGGTGCCAGTGGAATACATCAACAACCAGTGGTATTACACTTACTGGAGTCCAGAGGAGAGAACATTTTGGACGACCAAAAAGGATCTCATCGAGAGCCCAAATAAGCATGGATTGGGGACAGCAGCTGAACCCTACCGAACTGAAGAAGCCAGAAGACAGGATATTTCTTCACACGAAGACACGAAAACTGACGAACAGTCAGAGTCTTCAAGAGAGAAAACTCCAATACTACAAAGACACGGAGTAGATCGAAGCGAATATAGTCTCCACGTCGAAACCCAGCTGTTACCAGAAGTGGAAGCCATCACTAGGCAACTGAAAACAGTCGAAATCAGCCCACAACGAAGGTTGAACGAAGCCATCGATCAGCTCATAATGGCTACAATGACTTCCACCGAAGAAAGAGTTACAGACATCACCTTCCAAAGCCTGCAAGAAGGACCTTCTATCCAAACTACCTTTACCCCGATCCCAGTACCAAGCCCAGCACATGGGGGGAGGCGGTGAAGGAGGAGGAGGAAACCCTCCAGAAGGAGGAGGAGGTCCCCCAGGAGGAGGGGTGGCCCCCCAGCCCTTCAACCGATGGCTGCCGCGATGCAACAAGCAGCCCAAGGAGGAGGAGGATTGGATGGACACCCACCAGACATCTTCGATGGAAACAGGAAAAACGCAGAGTCATTTATGTATGACTTCACGGTCTGGGCCTGGATCAATTCACACAAAAGAGTAATGGCTCGACCCTTCAGCCGAGTAGCCCTGGCCATCACCTACATCAGAGGGGATAGGGTTCGAGAATGGACCAAAGCTCAAATCCGCGCCGCCAACAACAGAGTAACGGACGGAATGAATGCAGACAACGAACAACACTGGATAAGGTTCAAAAATGACTTTATCAGCACCTGGAAGGACGACAGCCTACTCGAAGATGCTCAGTTTAAATTATCAGCATTGAGCATGAAGAAGGACATGCCCTTACACGAATACATTTCCACCTTCAATGCGCTCATTACCGAACTAGGGTGGGACAGAAACCACCAAGGAACAGTTCGGGCATTCAGAATGGGACTAAAATCCTGGCTAGCCACCGCAATTTTGAGGAAGGATAACTGTCCAGCAGACAACGACCTCGAAGGGTGGCAAGAGGCCGCTAGGAAAGAGGTTGTCAAAGCTAAAAGGATCAAACAAGAAGCTGGAGGCTTCGGAAGGGGAGGACTCACTGTTCGAGAGAACATGTTCCAGCAGTTCTTCAAAGACCACCCCGTCCCAAAGAAAGCTCCTAGGGACCCAGATGCCATGGATGTAGATGTCATCGACACTAAACCCAAGGGCCGACCCCCAGGAAGGTTCCAACAACTCACGTCTGAAGAGCGAAAGAAACTCATGAGCGAAGGACGATGCTTCAGATGTAAAAAACAAGGGCATATGTCTAGGAATTGCCCAGACAAGAAGACAACACCTGGGAAGAAACCCACAGCCAAAGTTATGGAGGCTGAAGAAGAGGAGTCTACCGTAGAAGACGACAAGGATGAAGTGACGTCCCAAACATCCACAAAGGTCGGATCAATCAAAGGGAAAGGAGGGCTAATGGCGCACATCAATGCCTTAACCATCGAAGAGAAAGAGAAACTGTTCGACAAACTGATTAGCGAGGGTTTTTAAGAAATTCCAAGCCGACGGCCTGGCTTAGGAATACTAGCATGAGCAGAGGAGAACAAGAAATGTACATTAAACGACTCACTTCCATGAATGTACCATTTTCCTTTCAAACTGCTCATGCGAAGGCCAAAGAAACAGCTCTGTTGGACAGCGGAGCTACAGAGAATTTCATCGACGAAACTACCTGGAAAAGAATGAAGGTCGGAAAGCGACCTCTAGTCAAACCAATCAAAGTCTACAACGTCGATGGAACAGAGAACAAACAAGGAGAAATGACTCACTACTGCCGCCTAAGGATCTCCTACAATGACCAAGAAGACCTTCAAGAGTTTTACATCACAAACTTAGGGAAGGACCGCCTAATATTAGGATACCCATTCCTTCGAACCTTCAACCCAAGGGTAGACTGGAGACAAGGAAAACTGCTTGAAGGAACAGTCAAGATTCAGAGCAGCATGTACAAACACCTGGACCGCATGGTCACCAGGTGGCAGATCAAGGCCATTAAAAGTCTGGGCAAGCCCAGGGAAGACGAAGCCATCTACGTCAGAAGGCAAACCATATCTCAGGAAATGGCTGAACAATACCATCAGAAGGGCACCATACAATTACACGAGGTGCCAAAAGAATACCAAAAGTACAAGGAAGTTTTCTCTGAAGAAGCAGCCCGGAAATTCCCCCCCAACCGAAACCCAAATGCCACGGTGGAGCTATCACCAGGAGCCCCGGAGCAGCTAGACTGCAAGGTCTACCCCTTAACCAAACCAGAGACGGAAACACTGAAGAAGTTCCTCGCAGAAGAACTAGAAAAGGGGTTCATTGAAGAATCGGCCTCGCCCTACAACTCCCCTGTATTCTTCATAAACAAGAAGAATAGCGCCGATAAACGACTCATCATTGATTGTCGAAAACTCAATCAATGGACAAAAAGGGATAATGGCCCCTTACCCCGAATTGACCGACTTTTGCAACAAATGGAGGGGAAGGAAATCTTCTCAAAGTTCGACATCAGATGGGGGTACAATAACATTCCTATCGAAGAGGGAGATCGACCAAAGGCAGCCTTCAAAACGCCACTAGGAACGTATCAACCTAAAGTGCTGTACTTTGGAATGAAAAACGCCCCAGCTCAATGGACGCGACTAATGTGGCGCGACTTCAGACCATGGAGGGACAAGTGGTCCGATCACATGGATACTTCAGCAGGCAGTTATATGGACGACTTCTTCATAGCCAGCAAGAAGATGCCTAAAGGGGAGGAAGGACATAAGCAATGCACGCACGAATTGCTTGACCTTATGGCCAAACATCGATATCATCTACGACCGGCAAAGTGTCGATGGAGACAAACACAAATGGAATTCCTAGGAATCCTAGTCGAAGCCGGGAAAATGAAGGTGGATCCAGCCAAACGAGATGGAATTAGCAAATGGCCGCGAGTTCTCCAGAGCAAAGTGGACGTCCAGCGAACCATGGGAGTCTTACAATACCAAAGGAGGTTCATACCAAACTTCGCTCACATAGCCAGACCCATTTTCGCCACCATCAAAAAGGGGCAGAAGTTCGAGTGGACCAAGGAAGCGGAAATGGCCTTGGACAGTCTTATCAAGAAGATCGAAGCTGATCCTCAAATAAGTCACCCAAACCCTGATAAGCCCTTCGAAGTGGAGATAGATGCCTCAGACTATGCTACAGGGGCAGTACTCATTCAAAGAGACGAAGCAGGGAAACGAATGGAGGTGGGATACCATTCCGAAGCCCTCAACCAAGCAGAAAGGAATTACGATGTCTATGATCGCGAGTTCCTGGCCCTTATCAGAGCATTCAAATTCTGGAGATACCTTTTAGAAGGCTCCCCACATCGAGTCAAGGTTTATACCGATCATGCCAACCTGACCAAACATAGGGAGGCGCAAAAACTCTCCGGCAAGGTGGCCAGATATATAACCTTTCTAGCAAGGTTTGATTTGACATCTGCCACCTGCCTGGGAAGAAGAACGCCGTGGCAGATGCCTTGTCACGGAGATCAGACCACATGCCATCAGAAGGGGAGGAAGTTAAAGCAGTACCGCTCCCAGACCATCTGTTCATCAAATTCATCAGACCAATGGCGGTCGAAGAGGAAATCCGGAGACAACAGAAACGAGAAGAGAACACTGCAATCCTTGAAGAGTGGAAGACGAAGTATGACATCCAAAAGAGGAGAGGGTACTACTGGCACCAGCAGGCCATAGTAGTACCCAGGCCGGAGCAAATCCAGAAAAGCTTGCTGGAGATCTACCATGATGGGCCTACAGCTGGACACCCTGGGCGAGCCAAAACACAACAAGATCTCTGGCGATATTACTGGTGGCCAGGAATGGGCAAATTCATCGAAGGATACATAAAAGGATGCGCAACGTGCCAGTCAAACAAAGTTATACACCACAGGAATGCCCCTGGATTATACCCGATCAATCCAGAACCTGAAGCGCACCCCTTCCAGACGATAGCCATGGATTTCATCGTCAAACTTCCCACTTCAAATGGGTATGACGCGATTCTGACCATTACCGATCACGACTGCACAAAAGGTGTCATCCTAATACCATGTCGAGAGACAATGAACGCAGAAGAGCTAGCAAAGGAATACAAGAATCGAGTATTCCCCTTCGTAGGACTACCCAGCAAAATCATCTCAGACCGAGACACAAGATTCACTAGTAACTTTGCCAAGGAAGTTTGTTCCCAATTGGAGATAGAGCAGAACATCAGTAGCGCCTATCATCCCCAAACAGACGGACAATCAGAAAGAACAAATCAGAATGTCGAAGACATTCTACGGATCTTCTGCAACTACCAACAAACAAACTGGGCAGACTACCTCCCAGTCGTGCAATACATGCTGAATGCACGAGTGTCGGCCACAACAGGAAGAACCCCTTATGATCTATGGATGGGGTATGTACCAAGAGCGCACCAGCCGGAGCGCCCAAGTGAAATGCCCCGGATAGAATGGTACAATACGAGAATAAAAGAAGCAAGACGAGAGGCACAAGAGGCGATGAAGAGGGCGCAATCACTGTGGAAGAAAGACACAAGGTTCAAAGAATATCAGAAGGACGAGAAGGTATGGCTCGAGGCAAAAAACATCCACACAACTCATCCGACTACCAAACTGAGACCCAAACGATATGGTCCCTTCGAAATCACAGAAGTCATAAGCCCTGTGGCGTATCGATTGAACCTTCCAGAACAGTGGAAGATTCATAACGTGTTTCATGCAAGTCTACTGACACCATACAAGGAGACGGAGGAACATGGGCCTAACTATGAAGGGCAATTACCAGACCTAGTTGAAGGACAGGAAGAATGGGAGGTCGAAAAGGTGTTAGACTCTCGAAGACATGGGAGGACGAAGAAACTGCAGTATCTCTTGAAGTGGAAAGGGTATCCCGAAGCAGAAAATACCTGGCAAGACAAAAGGGACATTTTCGCACAACAATTGATTGAAAAATATCACGAGGAACATCCCACGGCTATAAGGACTGCAAGCGTATAAAAGGAAGGGTCAATGGACGGCGAAGAAGCCCATCATTCCATCGCAGTCCTCACCCAGGCCTTCTCCCGACTCACACTAGCCCACATGTATATGGCCCCTTCGCCCACTCCCTCACACATCTCAGTAATATCTACTCGTCCCTCCACTCCCGAGATCCTTCGAGTTCCCCCTCGAATGGAAGATGCAACTACAAGCAGGGAAGGAAGCATCCCCAGTGTCGAAGAGATCCAAGTACCGCCAGGGCTTGGAGTCACGCAAGCACGCGAAGGACCATTGGCACATTGGGAAGGTAGCAGTGCCGGAGGTGAAGCTTTGGGGTTCCAAGAACCTGTCCAGCCTGCCTCCGAATCCCCTGATGAAGGGGCAAGAGGAGCTGGCGCAACCCTCACAGAGGGGCAGACTGGTCTCCCACCTCGGACACCTGCCAGTACCAGCCGATCCCTGGAGGAAGAAATCTCCCCTACCCCCGATTCGCCACACACCACCACCAGCCAACGAGTCACACCTAAACCGGTGGGTCACGATGGAGACCAAGAAGAGGACGACCACCCAGGAGAAGGGTGGGTTAGGTGGAAGCCGAGTCGAAGTTTCACCAAGACGGAGGTCCTGCAAGAAGACACGTACAAATGGAAAGGAGCTAAGTACCAGAAGTTCCTCATCCAAAATGGGGACCCTAAGGTATTTAGCACCATGGGGAAGGGGAAACCGGAATACGGAGAGAGCCTCCACCCTGCCCCTAGCCGGAGGATCTTCCCTTGGGAATGCGAGGAAGACGACCTTGACAAGTTTCTACCGGAGCATTATTTCCGGGACCGGTCACTGATCAGAGGGGCAGAACTGATCAATGACAACGGAGTTTTCGCAGAAGTATACTGCCTCCAGTCTTCAGCAATCGAAAAGAAGTACCTTGACCTAGAGCAAGAGCGGCTCAGCAAGGAGGCACAAACACTTACCAACAAATGGTCAACTCGACCGAAAGAGCAAACGGAATCAGAAATCGAGAAGCAAAGAAGTACTCACGAAAAGCACCAAGACAAACATGACAAAAGACAAAAGGAAAAAAAAAAAAAAAAAAACAGAAGATAGAATGACTACAGGTACACCAAAGAGATCACGATCAAACAGATGTCGACACTGACAATCTAGAAGGCAAGGTACTCGGCCCATATGCATACCTCCAGGCAAAAGGGAGGAAACAGAGAAGCAGGAAAGTCGGGATCGTATTCAGAAAACCCTGCAGCCCTTCCTGCCACTCCCACCGATCCATCTTCCACTGGATCGGTGGAACCATCCAAGGGGGCGTAGCCAGCTTCCTGGAGAAGGAAGTCAAGATGCCCCGGCTCTCACTCGTACTAGACCAAGGGCAAAACGGAATCAGAAATTCGAGAGCAAAGAAGACAGGAACCCAACACTGCAGAGGATCAGAGGCCCTCACGTCTTATCTCAAGATAAATTCCCTATGACTGACGAATACCTGACCATGTGTCAGGAGGTCTGGAATTGCACTCGGAAGCATGCACAAGACGCCTACCCCCTCACTCGCATGGGAGTAGTCGTTGAACTCTTTCGCTCAAAACAGCGAGAGAAAGAAAGGAAGGAGAGGGAGGACCGAGAGGAGGCGGAAAGGCAGAAGGATTACCACCTCGAAGGAGGAGAAGACCCTGACGACTACATTGACTGGGAAGCCCAGGATCGAGGTGACTGAGAGCTGTGGAAAGCTCGACTTTAAAGGGGAGATGATGTTATGAACTTACCTCGATCTACAGGACAAGTCTCATCTCCTGGCCTCGGAGTTCATCCTTCCTTTCGATCTATCCCAATTCCCATCCCCAAACATGCTTGCATGCACTGGGCCTTCTGCAAGAAGTCTGGATGCAGATGGCATGCCTAGACTCCCTATTGTTCTGACGAAGTGGTGCCTCATCCCGACGTTCTGTGGGATTTACTGTGGCCTAATATTACTATGCTTACTGATCCACTGACTGGATGCTTACTGATCGAATGACTGATTGTTCCCGTGCTATTGTTCCAAAGTCCAAAAACGCACTCTATGATATCATAGCTTACTGATAGCTTACTGATACTTAGGAGAAGCTGACAGGCTTGAGAATACTGCTTATTGATGGTACTCGCTACTTACAAATCCCTAAAGTAGGAGACTTGTATTTAAACCCTTCAGTGGTTGTAGAGTCGAGCCAAGCTCGACTTAATCAAACATTAGTCTTGCTGACTATCATCTCACCTATTGGAGTGACCCCTCTCATCGTCTAAACAACTCTCGCTCCCCTTGGATAACCTCCAGGGAACATCGAAGCTTAGTGATTGAGCTATATCAATCAGCACTCCAGAACAGGTGAGACGCTACTGCGAACTCTATCAAGAGTCGAGCGTCAGCGATTCTTGACACCTTGGTACTTGTCTGCCGGAACGTGGACAAGCTTGAAGTCAAAGAGAAGGATAGCAGCGATCCAGCAGTTCATGGCCGCATTCGGCTACACATCAGGGTTGCTGAGCATGCCTCGGACATACTGTGCATCCATTTCTACAACTAGGTTAGCGACTCCAATAATGTGTATGCAGAGGGCACGGTGGGTGCAAAAGAGGCCATAGAGTTCAATCTTGGGTTGAGAGTACTGGCTTTCCCATTCGTTCCAGGCAATTGACCCAAAACGCGAGGGTCTTCACTGACTGTCTTCGCATTGCTGTGATAGGATCCAACCGACAGTGCACCATGAGGAGTCAATAGCAAGGAACACAGGGTGGGATGAGTAGTCGATCGGAATGAGGGTGGATGATGTGGTGATAGCATCTTTGAGCTTCTGCATGGCTTGGTTGTGTCATTCTTCCCAAATGAAGTCTGAGTTCTTGCATGTGAGGTCAACGAGAGGGCGGGCTATAGCTGAGTAGTCCTTGATCCAAATGCACATGGTGCCGGCAGTGCCAAGGAATGAACGGAGGTCGGTGACATTCTTGCAGGGTGGCCAGGTGCTGATCTTGTCTACCTTCGAGTTGTCCAGGATGCAGCCTTCATAAGTGCACTTGTGACCTAAGATAATGACTTCTGGGACTGCTAGGAAGAGTTTTGGAGCAGAGGCAGTTGCACCAGCATGGCCAAGGCGATGGAGAATGTGGTGTACATTGTTTAGGTGCTCCCAGGTGAACTTGTGGATGCCAGTGTTTTCAGGAATGGTGAGGAACCCCCTCTGGGATCTCGTAGTGAGACACAGGCCCTTTGATGGCGATATCATCGAGGAATGGCTTGGCAATGTGGGGAATCTCTGGCTCCAGGAGGAAGGTGACATCACCGTGGAAAGTGGCAACCACATTTGTCAATCCTTGTGGGAGCACGGTGCACCGGTACGTGCCTAAGGGGGTCTGGAAGGTGGTTAAGTCGCGTGAGGAGATGTCAAGGGAGTGATGATCATAGCCAACAAAGAGATCAATCATGGAATAGCAGGCACGTGCTGCCATGCCTTCCACAAACTGATCGACAAACGGAGGGATGGCGGCGTTGTGGATAGTGATGCTATTGAGGGCCTGGAGATCATGGACAATACAGAGGGAACTGTTCTTTTTCTTGATGCAGAACCAGCGCGAGTGGTATGAGGCATTGGAAGGCTCATACACTCTGGCCACAATTTTCTTTTTGAAAAGGTCGATTACATTGTCGAGAATGCTGGTAGGGATGGGGATGTGCTTGTGAACCCAGGGGGTGTGCGCGATGGTGGAGATCTTGACTAGGGAAAAATATTTGTCACGGAAACATCCATGCTCAGCTTCAGTCCATGCGAGCACCTTCTTATTGAGCTTGAGGATGTGTGCTGCGAGCTTGATTTCTTCTGGCCAGAGGAAGTTGAAATTGTTGAGCTTGAGGTTGTTGAGGCATTCTTGCATGAGGTGTGATCTGGGGGAGAATGGTGGTGGATGAGTTGGGAGGGGTGGGAGGGATAGAATAGGGTCTTCAGGATGGCGGCGGATGATTCGGAAGTCTTCAGAAAGGGAGGCAGCAACAGGGTGAACTTTCTGAGCAGCTTTTTTGTATGCGAGGACTGAGGTGGGGGCAGGTTCTCCGAGGAAGGTTGTCGAGGTGGAATAGCAAGTGGTGTCAGCGAGGTACCTTTCAAGCATGTTCATGCAAGGCGGCGGCGGTCTGATATGGAGGGTGAAGGTGTGGGTGTAGCTATCTTGTGCATGTCGTGGGCGTGCTGGAATGGCAATTTGTTGGGAAGGGTTTCAGGGGTTGGTGATGGTGATGGTAGCATTTTTGCTGGGCTTGTACTTGAGACCAAAGCCAAGAAGTTCAAGGGCTGCTTGTCCAAGAAGTAGATGGTATGGGGCATGCTCAACAACATGTGCATGTGTTTTGAAGGTGACACCACCAATCTGCAAGGTGAGATACTCAACGCATCCAGCTGTCCAGCTTGTTGCACCATTTGCACCCTCCATCTCAAGGCGGTTTTCAGTGTTGGTGTAAGCTGCAACTTCATCTGCCAAGTCCTTGCGAATAGCCACAATTTGAGAGCCAGGGTCAATAATGCCAGCCACAGTGCTGTGCTCTCCCACAAGGACATCGACTTCGTGAAGTAGTCAAGAGAACTGTGGTTCTGGGAATGGGACAGTGTCTGCTGAGTCAGGAGGGGGAACAGGGGCCTCAAAGGCACCAGCCTCGATGTGCCGCAGGTGGATTCACTCATACAGGGCTTTGAGAATGGGGGTGCTGGCTGCCAAAATATGTCCTAGGGTCACCTCTGACAATTTGCTTTTGAGAGCAATGTTGAGCAGCTGGTCAATGAGTTGTGGGTCCTCAGCGGTGGCTTGGTATCGATATTGTGACATGTGTCAAGAGGCATCAGGGGTGGGCCGTGGGCTAGCGTTGCTGGATGCAACTGGTGCTTGGGGCTGGACTTCCGGCAGCTTTGACTGGCACTTCTTCCTCTCTGTGTTGAAGGCCTCAGTCATGTTGTATAGCTCCCCCATGGGCTCTTCTGCGACCTCCATGATCTGTGCCATGTGTGCCTCCTTTGTGACTATCTTGAAGCTGTAAGCTGAGTGAGGGGGTCTGTCACATAGACTCAAAGTTGGAAGGGAAGTGGAGGAATCTGGGGCTGCCGTGCTGTTAGCTGTGATCCATGTGTCGACAGCATGCTTAAGACCATGACTGCTGCCATTGTTAGGGATGGGATCACCATTCGGCAGGTACAGCCGGTTGTCTCGCACAGTGACACACTTGGTCCTGATGTACTCTAGAGTATTTGGGCACGCTCGGAGCAGGTGGCCAGGCAGTGTACAGAATGTGCAGCTATCGAGACGTCACTGGGGTTGGAAGAATGAGGCAGCTTCAGGTGGCAGGAAGGAAGTGTCCATGTGCTGGCTCCAGGGCTGGTGGGCAGGTACTGGGGTTGGATTGACCACCACTGGTGCCTGTTGAGGCCAGGGCTGACTTGCTGCAGTTTGAAGTGTGAGGACAGAAGTGGAGGTTGGGAAAACAGGGGGGGATAGATTTGCCGCAATGTCAGGGAAGCGCCTCTTGCACTGATAGTAAAGGCTTGCATAAGCTGGTTTGTGGATGGTAAAGGAGTGGAATTTGTGAATGACTTGGTTGATTTCATGGTCTTCCTCTGCTTGTGCTGAATCAGGAGTTTGCCAGTGTACCGACTTGGTGGTATATTCGCATTGCGTTTCTGAGGTGCTGTGCTGGTTATTGAGGGTGTCTGGAAGGTGTCGCTCTACTGGGCGATAGAATACATTGTTAGAGAAATATCCTTGGGCGACCTGATAGACATCTTCCAACTTGTGAGGGTTGCTCAGGGGATGAGTCGGTTTTAGGGAAAAGAGGCATTGTATGAGAATGTTGTGGTCGGCAGGATGGAAACCTTCAAAGAACAGGGTGTCACAGTCATCATCCACTAACTGGCGTGATTCACGGAGATGGTAGCTGTGCTCTTCGAAGTTTTGGTAATATGCTACCACCACCTGTTCACTGCTCATGCGTGTCTGGGTGGAGCGGTTGACAAAACCTTGCAGGTCTTTTTTGGTGTAATTTGCTGTGAGGTTGGGATGAAACTCTTCCAAGGTGGTGCAGAAGATATTCCAGTCCTTAGTGGCATAGCCATTCTGGGATTTCCAGAGATTGCCATGGTCTCAGAGAACATAATGGAAGATTGCATCAAATTTTTCTACATCAGTAAGGCCATGGGCATGAGCAAGATCCTCAAATTTATTGATAAAGTCTACGAAGGAAGTACCAGAGCCAGTTCCATAGGAAGGTGCCCCACTGGTACCACACATCAGCATCGTGGCTAGTCCTGAAAACCTTTGTGATATGACAACTTGTGGAATGGGGAGAGTGGTCACAGGTGTGGATGAGGAAGTGATCAGCACAGCAATAGGGATGGAAGAGGAGGTATTTGGTGTAGAGGTAGGGAAGGGAGGAGCCAGAGCAACAGGGAGTTTGGGGAAAACAAGGGGGAAGGTGGGAAGAGGCTAGGACGCTTGTGTGGGTGAGGAAGGTGTGGAGGAGGGAAGGGGGAAGTCCACTGGCTGTAGAGTGACGGAGGTATCTGCTGTGCTCTGGGCTGTAGGCGGTGTGGGGTGAGAAAGGGTCAGGGACTTGGCAAGCTTAGAGGGGGAGGGGAAAGTGCTGAGGGCAGGTGTCGAGAGTAGAGATGTGGGGAAGCTGCCAGGCAGAGAGGATGGCGACGAGAGGTGGGGTGAGGTGGCAGCACTATCCAACAATGCCTGAGCTGAGTGGGGCAACCGAGCCATGACTGCTGAGGCCGAGGTTGCGAGGGAGCTGGGTGGCGGAGGCATGGGGGTTTTGACAAACTGGCCTCTCCTATTGCGAGGCGGTAGTGGGTTCTTTTTGGACTTGCTCATGCAAGGGGGTTGTCTGAGCAAGGGTAACGAGGTGACAGCAAGATGTTCAAGCTGACACTGAGGGGTATGAGTGGTCTACTAAGACAACCAAGGTGGGCTCCAGATGTGCAGAGTACTGTGTTGATGCGAGTAGAATTGAGTAGACCAAGAGGTGGAAGATGGGAGAGAGAAGGTGAGGAAGAGGAAAGGGGAAGGTGACAGTGGTAAGGCTGGGTGGGACAAGACAAGACAAGAGGCACATGGTGGTGCAAGACAGAGACGAGACACTGAAACGGTGAGTAATATGGGGCAGAGACAGGCACTGAGTCGACGAGCAAATGCAGGCTGATACAGACGTAGAGAGACAAGAGAACAGAAGAGAGACTTGATTCGATCAAAGAATGGGCTAATTGACGACCTTCTCCAAAAGCTGGCGGGTGTCCTTAAATACAGCAGAGATACCTATTTGGTAAGCTTTGTAGGTAGTAAACGAAATTGTTGAAGTAAGGGACAACAGTATGGCTAGGCTTGTGTAACCTTCAGAGGTAAGAATAGCAGCCATGTTGGGGCACTGAATGAATAGAGGCAATGGTGGAAAGGGAGCTAGTGTAATGGTAAGGAATGTAAGCATCAGTGGGTATCTAAGTAAATAAGAGCATACAATGTTGCATGCTAGCGACATATTAAAGGGACAATGAACATGACGAGAAACTAGAGGGAAAGGGGATAGTGTCAACGGGAATTGGTATGGACAGGAACGAAGTGAATAGAAAGGGTGGGAGGTTGACGTCTTGGCGTTTCTGTGTTGCGCAGGCGATCGTTGGCGAAGACAGATTTGAAGATGGCAGCGAGGGCGTAGTGGCAGGGGAAAGGTGTGAGTTGTTTGTCCATATTGACAAGTTGCCTTGAGCTTGAGTGACTGGGCGCTCTGGCGAGTCGATTCTGCACGCAGCTCCGAGGGGAACCCTACACCATTGTGTCACCATTGCAGGGTGCGTGCTGCCTACAGTGTCGCTGTTGCAGGTCATGCCAGAATGGTGTGGCTACCTGTCACATGCCATGCTGTGGTGTGTGCCACCCATCGTATCACATCATGTGCTGCCCAAAGCATCGCTATAGCATGCCACATGCACCTGCACAGCTGCCCATCATGTTGCCATTGTGTGTTATGCCATGGCACATGCTGCCCATCACGTTGCTGTTGTGTCGCATTGTCATTGTGTCACCATCGCATGTGGTGTGGTGGTGAGTGCCACCCATCACGTCACTGTAGTGTTGTGCTGCAGCTGTGCGGCTGCCTATTGCATCACCATCACATGTTGTGCCATTGTGCATCGCTGTCATGTCACATCACCATCATGTTGCATCACCATCACATTGCGTTGCCATTGCATCATCATCGTGTTGTGTTGCCATTGGATGTCATGCTGTGGTGTGTGCCGCCCATCACAGCACCATCATGTCAAGCTGCAGGTCAAGGTCCCAGCACCCACAGGCCACCCGTGATGAACACTACCTATGCTTGCTTCAACTAGTATTACTGGCATCCATATGCTTGCTTCAACTAGTATTACTACCATCTCTGTGCTTGCTTCAACTAGTATTACTACGATCCCTATGCTTGCTTCAACTAGTATTACTGGCATCGCTATGCTGGCTTCAACTAGTATTACTACAATCCTCATGCTTGCTTCAACTAGTATTACTGACATCCCTACACTTGCTTCAACTAGTATTACTGGCATCCCTACTGTTCCTTCAACTAGTATTACTGGCATCCCTATGCTTGCTTCATCTAGTATTACTTCAATCCCTATGTTTGCTTCAACTAGTGTTACTGGCATCCTGTTACGGATATCCCTCTCCTTCGACTGGCTGATTGTCTTTGTGTTCCCCTGCTTCCTAGTATGGCCCTCTGTCTTTGGGTATCTCACACCTTGGTAGTGGTCCTGGAGGTCCTGGGGGTCCTCCTGGAGGTGGTCCTCCTGGGGGTCCTCCTCCTGGGGGTAGTCCTCTTGGGGGTGGTCCTCCAGAGGGTCCTGCCACTGTTGGACCTCCTATGATCATTCCTACTTGGGATGTGTTTACTTGTGTCTGTGTGGCCATTCTTTTCACTTGTGTTCTGCTGGTTGGTTGTGTTGGTACTGCTGAGTCTTCATATTGGAGACTCACTTCTTTTAGCTTCTGAGCTAGATCGTTGGGGACTTCTGACTGTTGTCTAGTAGCTACTAGGGTGTCATCTTCACTTCCTTCCTTGCTAGGACTTGACTGTGGTCCTTCGCTATCGGTTCTTTCTGGGCTTCTTCTTCCAAGATCTGTGGCCTTTGGTAAGGCTGTTCTTCTGTTCCCAACCCTAAATCATTGGGGTTTCTGACTTTTTCTAGTTCTGAGGTGAAGAAGAGGTTCTCGTCTTTGTCCCACAAGATGTAGAACCACTGGTTATTGACATATTTGACCTTGGTAAACTTCTCTTCTTCCTTGATGCAGTATGAACTTTGTGCGAAGTCTTGGTGAGCCAACCAAAAGGCTTCTCCTCAGATCTCGAATGGTAGATCATCGCTTTCTTTGAGCAACTGGACTTTAAGGGATCTTCCTCCAATGTCCTCTTTATGCTTCCCCTTGATCTTGTCTCTTAAGGCCTGCATCTTGGCCTCCTTCTCTGCGAGTATAAAGCTCGATTTATGTCAAGAATCTCGTACCTAAGACTCCTGATAGAGTTCTTGTAAGTCCCAACTCTTGCAGAGTGTTGATTGTTATAGTACAATTGCTAAACTTCAGAGATCTCCAGGTGTTAATCCAGAGGGAATATGAGTTGATTAGACAAATAGGACCACTCTGAGGCTTGAGGGACTTAGAGTGAGGTATGCAGAGTAAGTGTTGATTAAGTTGAGCTTGGCTCAGCTTCTACACATCAACTACTGCTTAAATACAAGTTATACAAGTACAGTAGCTACTAGTTCTTTGTAAGTGCATTCTAAGCACTTATTAAAACCAAGTACTGCTTCCTAAGCAATTGTACCAATCCTCATAGTAGGTAGTAAGCAACACATGAGTCATAGTGAGTGAAGTGAAGCCTGCTTTGGTAGAACCAATTGTGCAGGCAACATGAATGGAGTTGCGCTGGCAACTCCACTTGATAAGATGAAGTGTTCATCTTTGCATCAAGTATCTTGAATGGGTCAACATATTTCGGCAACAATTTCTTCACTCAGCCTTTTGGCAGTGATAGGTCAGCTGTGGAGATGTATTTGAGGTCTCCTTCTCTGAACTCATCATTGTTGTGCCTGTGATGATTGGCATTGTGCATTTGCTGTATGTGGCATTCAATGATTGCATCATGCGCATCTGCAAGGTTTTGCAGTGCGCACTTGACAAATTTCTTCATGCCTGGCACTTTACTGTGCTCAGCCACAATCCCTGGGTCCATGCTAGGCATGTACCCATAATTTAGCTTGAATGGGGCAAACCCCGATGAGTTACTGATGGCCGAGTTCAGAGCAAACTCTACCATTGGGATTCTATTATACCAATCTCATTGGTCTGATTGTATCTTTGCTTGGAGTATCTGAGTGACTGATTGGATAAACATTCTGATGCTCCATCCATTTGGGGATGGAAGGATGTTGACATAAGAAGCTTAGTCCCAAGCATCTTATGTATTTCACACCAAAATTTGGATGTGAACTTAGGGTCTTGATCAGAGACAATTGATGTGGCCAGGCCATACAATATATGATCTCGCGTATGTACAGCCATGCCAGCTCACTTGCCTTGGTCATAGTGTGAATGGGTATCAGGTGTACCATGGACGTAAGATGGCAGATAACTACCCAGTTGTAGTCAAAGCTGCCTGATTCCAGGAATGGACCTATGAAGTTCATTGCGATTGATCCCCAAGGTCAAGTGGGGATTGGCAGACTGTGTAGCAGTCCAGGAACCTTCTGGTTACTGGACTTTGTAGTCTGGAAAATTGGGCACGTCTTGCAATATTGCTTGATGTCTTGGCCAATACATTGGCCACCAGTAGTGGCACTGCACATATTCAGCTGTCTTCTGCAGGCCAAAAGTGCCCTAGGACCTCATGCACTTGCACAATAATAATTTCCATTAGTTGGTGCTTTTGGTGCACAACTGCTGGGATGCACAGAACTGTTTCACCTGAATGGTTCTTTGTGTAGTAGTGTTGGGGAAGTTTGGTTTGTGCCTGAAACCACTTAGCAAAATGAAGGTTAAGACCTTATCAGATTGCTTAGAAAATTTAGACACATCCTCCACAGATCTAGAAGAAGGTGTCTTTAACATTTCTAAGCATTCTGATAAAGTCTTAACCTTCATTTTGCTAAGTGGTTTCAGGCACAAACCAAACTTCCCCAACACTATTGTGTACAGGAGACCGTTATCGGTCTCAAAGTTTGTGTAGTGCCCAGGTTTACTGAGCACTTTTGATGTTACTGGATCCTGGGGGTATCCATTTTCGAAGGCGTTCATTATTGAACTATCCCCTTCGATCCACGGTCGAAGGTCTGGTGTTTGACCCAGTAATTCCCCTACAGTGGGGTCTGGGTATTCCTCCAGCGCAGGTAGCTCCAGAGTTTTCTCTTTGTGTGTGGTGAGTTCCGCTGCCTCCTGCTGTTACACCTCGATATTTTCTACGATGGGGTGCCTGGGTGCATGTGAGACAATCTCATCTGCCTGTTTTGGTGCTCAGCGCTGCCTCTGCAGGTGAGTCGACCTCTCTCCATCCCACATAGCGCAGGACTCCTTGAATCAATCCCAAGGGAGATCCTCTCCTTTGGGATCCAAACACAAGTCTACATACATTGATATAGTGAGATTTGTCGTGAGACTCATCCCACAAGTCATTCTCATAGTATCTAGATAGCACATTGGCTACTAGATTTGTTTCTCCTTTGACATACATTATGTCAATGTCAAATCACACAAGGAATTCCATCCATTGTGCTTAATGGTTGTTCAGATACCTTTGTGTCTTGAAGAACTTGAGAGGTTTGTGGTCAGTGACCACAGTAATCTTACACCCAAGGAATTTATCCTCCCACTTGAGCAGACCTTCGAGGATGGCTATTGTCTCCATCTCAAAAACTCGATTGTTCATCTGCACTGTAGTGAACTTCTTTGACATGAAGCCAGTGGGGTGGCAAGTTTGCCATGTCTCCCCCTGGCCATACATCACACCAATCCTGGACATCGATGCATTGCATATGACCCAGATCAGGTTGCATGCCTTAAGATCAATCAGTCTAAGGATTGGTGACTTACAGGCAATTGCCTTGATGTGGCTGAAACACGTTTCGTGTAGCGGCTTCCAGGCAAATGGTTGCCCATTCCTGCAGATTGTGGAAAGCAGGCCTGTGTGGGCTGTAACATCTGGCATGAACTGTGCCAGATATTGAACTAAGCCCAGAAACCTCTAGACATCCTTGTGATTTCTCAGCATGTGCCGGTTACAGATGCGCGCCATCTTATCTGCATCCATGTGCAGACCTCAGTTATCTATGAGATGTCTGAGGCAGTCCATGCTCTCTGAGTAGAGATAGCATTTTTCCTTTTCCAAGAAAAGGTGGTTGTCTCGGAGCTTCTGGAACATGAATTCCAGATGCTCCTCATGGTTATTCAGCATATTGCTGTAGATGAACAAGTTGTCGAGATAGGTATGCATGTAGGTGCCTATTGTGTCATGAAATATGGCTGTCACCAGCTGTTAGAATGTTGCAGGGGTATTGCAGTCGCCCTGCTGCATGACCTCACTGAGGAATGTTCCAAAGACCATTGAGAAGGTGGTCTTATGGACATCTTCTGGCTCAATGCACACTTGCTCATATGTGTTGGACAGATCAATCTTCGGGCGATACTTTGCTTGAGCCATGTCCATCCTGATCTGGTCTTGATCAGGGAGCAGTGTCACATCCTTGACAGTGTTGTCATTGCACCTGTTGACAGTCTACAACTGTCCATAACTTTCCTGACTTTTTTCGGGATACATAGCAGGGGCATGGCCTGCAGGACAGCTTTGGTGGTCCACCAGCCTGTGTGCCCACATATCTTGTGAATAGGGTATAACACAGGTCACACCGTGGGTAAATTATTATCTACCTTACCTGTGACCTCTCACACCACACCTGTTAGGTACACCATACCTGTGGTTAGCCGGTTACAGCTTAAACCTGAGGTTTCAGCCATTGACAGCGCGACTCCCACTTCATGGCTTCCAATTGCAGAAGTATTATTTGGGCATCTTCCTTGCCCTCCTGCATCACTTGAATATATTTAAGCTCATCCTCTTCTGATGGCACCGCATATCCGTCATACTATTTGAGGTACAAGCCCTCCACTTGGAGGTCCTCATCGTATTGTGCACCATCAGGGTTTTCATCCTGATCTGGCAGCTCTCCTTGTCCCTCTTCAGAACTTGCTTGAATGTCACCTATATCTTTGGGTTTGTACGTATGCTGCACTGCTGCCTCCCACGTCATCAGCGTGGTCTGGCTACTCAGCGTCTGACAGATTGTTGACCTCCTGAGCCATGAATAACTGTCGCTGCTCAGGTTTCTTATACTGAGGGCACTTCGGGTCATTCATGAAGTGCCTGACCTTTCTGCATCTGAAGCACATGAGCTTCAATGTGTCTGTCCTCCCTGGTAGAGGTATGTTGTCCCTGTGACCTTGTGGGGCTGGTTTCTGGGATGGGCACTGCTCTCCTGAGTATGTGCCAATGCCAGCCTTCCCAGCCAGAGGTCACTGTGGCTGGGTGTGGGGCCATTGTGAGGCTCGCTCTTGGTGAGCTTTCAGGTCTCTGCACCTTGCCTGTTGGGGCAGTTTGCTGTGTGCCTTTGGCAGGTGCCTGTCCTGCTCTCATTGAGACCAGGATTTTCTCATAGTGTCATGTGCACTGCACAATATTGTCTATCAAGCTGTGTTTGGTGGATATTCCATCGAACAGTGCAAGGTGGTTCTGATACTCTATTGGAAGTCCATTCAGCAACCTCCTTTTAATGGAGTATGCATCTTGGTACTGAGTGAGCCTTCCAGCCCACATCAGTAGTTCACGATGGAATGTGTTCACTCCACTGTCCTGGGAGAATTGGACTTGTGCATATTTTTGCACCACTTGCTGAGCTGTAGTGGTGGTTATGAAGGCCCTGTAGAGCCCTAAAACAACTGATTCAAACATCCAGTCATGTGTAATGTGCTGAGGGCATTCAACTTCATGGTTAAACCACCATTCAGCCCAACCCTTGAGGCAGCTTCCTGCCACTAGGACTCGGTCTCCATCCCTGTCCTTCCCGGTCAGGCATTGGAGCTTAAAGTATCTAAGCAGGCCTTGCAGCCAGCTCTCAAATTGATTGAAGTCATCCTCACCTTCATAGGCATCAGGCAGCTTTGCACGCAGCCCTTTTAGTTCAGGTAGGTTGCTTGGGACTCCCCTTAAAGAGTCCTGTATATATCTACTCAGATCTTTGGCCATTTTGGCCTTGTGCTCTGAGTCTGGCTGACCTTGCATTGTGGTCTGCCAGTTTGCTGGCATGGCCATCGTCACTGTGCCTTTGTTGGTAGCTCAGCGAGCATAGTCCTAGTCCAGTATCCCTGGGCCTTTGTTTGCTGGTTGTTTTGCAGGTGGGCATGATGCTCCATGTGGGGCATCTCATGTCCCTTGTCCCACATCTGCAGAAAGTGGGGCTTGTAGCTGCCCTTCTTTCTCGAAGGGCTGATCCTCATCATCAGAGGTGCTTCTAGAGCTCAGGAACTCATCGTCTGAGTCCTCGTCCCTCTGTGTAGTAGGCAATGGCCTACTGCCCTCTCCCTTCAACCTCCTCAGGGTTGCACAAGCCTGTGCCAATTCAATGGCATGTTGTTCTTTTCCTGATATTTGGGGAGGTGTGTGGGAGTTTTCCCTTATTTCCTCAATCTTTGCTTAATGTGGCGACAGGTGTTCAGGCCTCTCAGCCTCTTCAATCTTTGCTTGGATTGAGGACATTAGGCAGTCATCCCTTTCCTGCATGGGATATGGGGATTTCATACTGAATTGGACTTGTGCCTTTCGGTGCCGCTCGTAGTCCACTGATTTCTCAGTGGGCCTATGCTCTGCATAGAGCACTTGGCTTGCTAGCATGTCAAGAATCACTGACGCTCAACTCTTGATAGAGTTTGCAGTAGCATCTCACCTGTTCTGGAGTGCTGATTGATATAGCTCAATCACTAAGCTTCGAAGTTCCTTGGAGGTTACCCAAGGGGAGCGAGAGTTGGTTAGACGATGAGAAGGGTCACTCCAATAGGTGAGATGATAGTCAGCAAGACCAATGTATGATTAAGTTGAGCTTGGCTCGACTTAACAACTGCTGAAGGGTTTAAATACAAGTCTGCTACTTAGAGATTTGTAAGTAGCAAATATGATCAATAAGCAGTCTTCTTGACGAAATGGACTGGTTACACGCATTGTACCACGTACGGTAGTTAGTATGTCTCCTTATGAGACAATGGACTTTGGCACAGCGTCCATATATGGTAATCCTAGTTTGAGCGATATTGTGGACGCCTTTACTCACCCCTTATTCCATATTGGACACATAGCCATCTAACATGTATATAAAGCACCTATGTAGAAGTGCAATACGCATCTCTCTACACCTCACTCATACTGCCTAAGTGTCTATCACACCAAGGTGAGTGCTTAAGCCTGTATGCTGCGCTAGTTGCTGCGCAACAGGTTATGGGCCCTGCTAGCCAAGCGCCTTTAATGGCCGCTCTATTGGCATAAGCACCCCTTACGGCTTTTTATGCCGCTCTTCTATAATCGCTATAAAAATGCTGACGCACACCAAGCTATCTTATCAGATCTAAACCATGTCGTCTAGCAACACTGTCACCCTTGTCCCCATCTTGGATGGAACCAACTATGGTATCTGGGCGAAGGCCATGCAAGCCTTCTTGATGTCCATTGGGCTGTGGAAATATGCTACGGGCAATGATACTGAGCCGCCCTTGGATGCGGACGGAGCCACCGCTCATGCTACCTGGGAAAAGGAAAGAGCCCAGTGTATTGGCAATGTTGTCCTTCGGACTACTGCCCCGATACAGCAGGAAGTCGGCGCCATACAGGATCCCGAAACACTTTGGAATCGCATCTTCGCTCTCTATGGAGCTGCGACCCTCACGAGCATCTACAAAGAATTCCATACCGTCACTACCATGACTTTCAATCCGGCTCAACACCCTGCTCCCCAGTTAGACAAAATGCAAGCCGCATTTTCCCACCTCTTGGCATCCTCCATGCCTGTTCCAGACCCTATGCAAGGTCTTATCTTGCTCAATCGAGTCCCCAATCGTTGGGAACATCTTATCCCCATCATAACGCAGAATTTTGATGTCGAAGATCTGAACTTCAAAGAGGTTCGCGACGCAATTCTTGCTCAATGGGAATCTGAGCAAAACCGGAACAAAGGGAAGTTTAATAACAACCCTCAGCATGCAAATAAGTTGTCAGCTGTCAAACGCAAACGCGGTGACCCTCGCTTCTCTCAGCAACAGGGTAACAGACAGAACAACAACAACCAGAACCAGAATAATGACAACCGTCAGCGTGGCAATCGCGGCAAAGGAAAAGGCAAAGGCAAAGGCAAAGATTGTCAGGATGACGATCATCAGCACTCGCATCTTGCGAATGTTGCCTCTGTGCCTCCCCCCTCATCCACTACTGTCGTCCAAGTTACCCCACATGGGCTGACTAAACGCCGGGAAACTGTTCCCCTTCCGACCAAGCGCTCCAAGGGACCTTACCAGTCCCTTAACAAAGCTTACACCCTTGCTGATCGCTTGGGCGTTACGCCCACTATTCAAACTACTAAAAATATCGAACAGCACGTCATAGAGGCCTCCGGGTCTACCAGTGAACGATCCCCCACTCCTGAGGACCCACAAACGGCCCAGGATGTATTCATGGACGACAAGGAAGTCCCTTCCCGTGCCCCCACGCCTACCTCTCAAGTCTCCCTTGACTGGGGCAGTGATTTTGAAGAAGAGTGCGTGATCTCTCCTTCTCTTCAAACTCCTGTTCATTGTCTAACAGTATCGCACCAGCCCCTAAGTGGGCTAGGAACACTCAAGTGTATGGCTGGAACGTCTAGTACCGCTCTACCTGTAGATACAATGTCAGACTTTGTTTGTGAACATGGAAACTCCTTTGCTCTTTGCACTGAATGTAAGGGAAAAATGATCGGAAAAATGGGGCCTTTATGGCTAATGGACTCTGGAGCGTCCACCCACTTTACCTCCGACATGAATGATTTTATTGAGTACACGCCTCTACCCCCAAAAGAAAGATCTCCTGTTAAAACTGCCGCACATACAATCTATGTTGAAGGACGTGGAACAGTGCTGTTAAAGCACAAAGTTCACAATACAACAGTTACAACACGCCTTCACCCTGTTTTATACATACCAAAACTATCTGTGCGACTCCTGTCTATGGGAGAATTCTTACAACAAGGCCTGAGTGTTACTGGGGACGCTCATCGCATTTCAATACAGAAGGACTATAAAGTTGTCCTTCAATGTTCCCCTTTATTCTCTGGACAAACAGTATACTGGCTAGACGCTTCTACTGAAGAAGTAGAGCATCTGAAAGCCAATACTATTTACTCGGTGGATTATGATCTAATGCATAAACGTCTCGGTCACCCATCTAAAGATGTTTTAACCCATGCAAAAGATAAAACTAAAGGGTTCCCACAAAACCTTACAATTCCCGAAAAACCACATGTCTGTCCTGGTTGCGCTAAAGGCAAAATGCCTGCTTCTTTGCACCCTCCTTCTGAAACACGGGCTACCAAGCCCTTTGAGTTGATACACTCTGATATAAAGAGTTTTCCTATTGTCTCTTATCACAAGTACAAGTACTTTATAAGCTTCCTTGATGATTACTCCTCCCATGCGTGGATTGTGCTTCTACGCACTAAAGCTGCTGCAATCAGCGCCTTGAAGCAATTCCTGGCAATGGTAAAAAATCAGCACAACACCACCGTTAAAGGATGGATGTCTGATGCCGGTGGAGAGTACAAATCGGATGTCTTCTTAACAACCCTAAAAGACGTAGGAATAAAAATACTCCAGAGTGCCCCCTACACTCCTCAACAGAATGGACGTGCTGAACGATTAATGCGCACACTAATGGATAAGGCCGAGGCAATGCGCCTCGAAGCCTGTATACCTGACTCGTGGTGGGAATTTTCAGTCCTACACGCCATTCATGTGTACAATATCACACCTCTGCGTCGCCATAAATGGTCTAGGATTTAACAGGTTATGGGCTTTTGAACGTGCTGCTTCCCCCTTGTCAAGAATCACTGATGCTCAACTCTTGATAGAGTTCGCAGTAGTGTCTCACCTGTTCTCGAGTGCTGATTGATATAGCTCAATCACTAAGCTTTGGGGTTCCTTAGAAGTTACCCAAGGGGAATGTGAGTTGGATAGAAGATGAGAGGGGTCACTCCAATAGGTGAGATGATAGTCAGTAAGACCAATGTATAATTAAGTCGAGCTTGGCTCAACTCTACAACCACTTGGTGGTTTATATACAAGTCTGCTACTCTACTGCTTTGTAAGTAGCATATTTGATCAATAAGCAGCCTCTCAGGCCTGTCAGTCGAGAACAATGGCTTTGAGAACAATAAGCCTGGGGACAATCAGTCATTGAATCAGTAAGCAAGTCAACAGTAGGCAGCAGTAAGTCAGATAGAATGTCAAAAGGAAGGTACTGCTCATGAGAACAATAGAGAGTCTAGTCATGCCACTTGCACGTTGACTTCTTGCAATATGCCCAGTGGAGGCAGGCATGTTTGGGAATTGGGATTGACACAGTTCTGGGGGTAGGGGAAGTGGTTAAGGAGTGAGGATGTGGGGTTTGCCCTGCAGATTGAGGTAAGTCCATAACACCCCTGCTTGCAACTCTCCTAGTGCTCTTCTTATACTCTTCTGTGCTCTCAACTGTGTGTCACTATGTCTTTTGGACCTGTTCTACCTCCTACCTCTGGCTTGCCTGCTCTGGCCTCCCCACCTACACCCCCCCCAGACCTGCTGGGATAACTAGCAATTCCCATAATGTCATTGGTCCTGGAAAAACTTGCTTCTCTGAATGCCTGATCGGAGACACATCATGGCCCTCTGACATCATCCTAGACCTCAATGTGGGCAATTGGCCTGATTAGAACTGGCACCTTACCCTGCTTGCAGATTGTCTCTGCATCACCAGGTACTTGACAGGTACCCTGCCTTGCCCAGATGCCTCCCTATATCCAGATGCCCACAATATCTGGATAGGCAATGACTGCTCCTTATGTGCTTTCATTCTAGAACAGGTCTCTTCTGATCACTTTGATGCCACCTCATCCCTTCATCAGAAAAAAATGGTGGTGCAACATTACACTATGTAGCTACAGTAGCAGTGATTGTTCTTTTGCCAGTAAAGCAATATGTTGTCAACATAGACCCCTGCCAACATATATATAGGACAACATAAAGTGGGTTACTCTACACAGTCTATAGAACCTTATGCTTTCCTACCATAGCTATTCAGACTTCTTAAAAATAACTGGTGGCCACATTGATACAGGCAATTGCTACTAAGCTGTACACTGTACAATAACATCTACATAATATGTAAAGATTTAAGTTGGATCTATCAAGTAAGGCAATTAATACAGCGACGCATACCTTACAATCACACCTAATTACCAGGTAGATGTCTTAGTTACTTTGATTGTGCTAACACAATCACTCATTCTACAGAGCCTACCAGGATTACAAATATGCTAATCCCACTATGTAAACTGTAACATTACTCTGAATCTGTCATCACTCCACCAGACAAGAGCCAAGAAATCAAAGATGAGCTGCAGGGGTCAGGGGGCTGCAAAGGTGTAATGACCAATGTCAAGAATCGCTGACGCTCGACTCTTGATAGAGTTCGCAGTAGCGTCTCACCTGTTCTGGAGTGCTGATTGATATAGCTCAATCACTAAGCTTCGGTGGTCCTTGGAGTTTATCCAAGGGGAGTGAGAGTTGGTTAGACGATGAGAGGGGTCACTCCAATAGGTGAGATGGTAGTCAGCAAGACCAGTGTTTGATTAAGTCGAGCTTGGCTCGACTCTACAACTATTGCAGGGTTTAAATACAAGTCTGCTACTTAGGGATTTGTAAGTAGCAAGTACGATCAATAAGTAGTCTTCTCAAGCCTGTCAGCTCTTCCTAAGTATCAGTAAGCCATCAATAAGCTATGATATCATAGAGTGCATTTTTGGACTTTGGAACAATAACATGAGAACAATCAGTCATTGAATCAGTCAGCATATCAGTATCAGGACATAATAAGTCCCACAGAACGTCAGAGCAAGGGTGCCACACATCAGAACAATAAGGAGTCTAGTCATGCCACTTGCATCCAGACTTCTTGCAAAAGGCCCAGTGCATACAGGCGTGTTTGGGGATAGGAATGGGCGTGGATCGAATGGAGGGGGAATGAACTTGGTGGCCAGGTGGTGAGACTTGTCCTGTAGATCGAGGTAAGTCCATAACAACCAAGAGGCAAACACAACACATATATTTGAGGACCTTGCTGAAAAAATTACACCATCAACGGTGTTTGTTACTGTGGGACTCCTACTGTCAGCCGGGCAGACATGGGTGCAGGGCATCAGTATGGCTTACATGGGGTGACCTACATGTGGCATGGCCACACATTGAAGGGCCTTGTGCATGTCTACTCCCCTCTGCATGATACTATATCCAGGAGTAGCGTAGATAATAAAGATAGGAACCTTTGAGAGTGCTCTTGATAATTTAAAGTTGGAAATATTGTTCAAGTCAGCAGTGACATGGGGCGAGTACAGAGGGGGAGAAACCAGCACAGGGTGGTTGGTTGCTGGTGGACTGGTGATGTCAAACAGGTGGCATATGAAAAAAGTAACACTAAAACAGGGTGTCAAGAACTTGCGAGTTCTGTCTATGTTTACTTACGTTTTTGCGGACTGACTACGATACATGCATTCAACTGCCAATGAGCACAGCCATGGGTGCAACCCTATTATGGCACGTCGCCCCATAAAAATAGCTAAGTCTTCTTATGGTATTATGTTCTCAGGTTCTGGATATGGTACTAGTATCTCACAGGGTGCGGTGACTAAGGATGACTGAGACTGCTGACTGGATCGCTGACTAAAATCAAATAAACCAAGTAGCCCAACTGTTAGTTCTGACTGATTGCTTATGAGTCTGGTTACGAATCTCACCAGTTACTGTACTATTACTGACTGATCGCTTACTGGTTTGATTACTGTACAAGTACGATGACTGAGCTGGTTTGTAAGACAATTACAAACCAAACCTGTATATAAGCCCAGTGGGCAGAGTAGTACGAGCCTTAAGTTCGACTTAATCATCTTCTACTCGCATATTCCTGTCTAGCAAGCACCTCAAGAGAGTGGTCCTATTTCCTATCGCTATCCTCTTACATTGCGTTCAGGGTAACATCTGAGCAGAGCCGAAGCTTAGTACTTGTGCTATAACAAGCAACACTCACGTGCTTGAAAGCGTCGCTGTAACTAAGTGGTAACAAAGTGACTTGGGTGACTGGAGTTTTTATCAGGGGTACGCAAACCTTGACACAGGGACACAGGTGGGACAGTCTGAGAGAGGATTCAATCGAGAATTTTGAGGCACAGTGAGGTTGAGTAAAGTGACAATTGCCATCAGCTGTGCAGGAGGTCCAACCGAGCTTCAGGCGATGAATAGGTCTTCAGTGCACGATCAGTTTTGAGAGTGAGAAGAGGGGATGAGAGGGTGGGAAGGTGGGAAGATGAGACAAGCTGGCAGGTGGGCTGCTGTTGCTGTCATGGTTGCCATCACCACTGCCATCATGCTATGCAGAGTACTACATTGATGCGAGTAAAATCGAGTAGATCAGAGAGTGTGAGATGAAGAGGGAAGAAAGAGAGGGAGGGAATGGTGATAAGGCTAGGCAGGACGAGATGAGATGAGATGTGGGGAATGCTAGGATGGAGGCTAATGCAGGGACAGGATGGATGCTGAGACAGTGAGCTGACATGGAACGGATGGAGGCTGAGACGAGAGGAGGCTAGAATTGACTGATAGAATGATTTGATTTGATTCAATAATCTTCTCCACAAGCTGGAGGGTGTCTTAAATACAAAGGAGATACCTACTTAGTAAGGTAATAAATGAGCGTGTTGAGGTTGAGATGTCAGTAAGTAGGCAATGGCTGTACAAGCCCAGCCTTTGGAGGTTAGTATGGGAGCCATGTTGAGGTGCTGAGTAAATAGAGGCAATGAGAGGAAAGGGAGCTAGTGTAACGGTAAGGAGTGTTAGCATGAGTGGGTATCTAAGTAAACAAGAGCATACAACATTGCATGCTAGTGACACAGCAAAGGGGTAATGAACATAGCAGGAACTAGAGAGGAAAGGAAATGGTATCGGAGAGATTGGTATGGACAGAAAGGAAGTGAATAATAGGGAGGAATGGGTGATTGACGTCTTGGTGTTCCATCTTGCACAGGCAACCGTTGGCGAAGACAGTTTTGTTCGTGGTGGCGAGGGCGTAGTGACAGGGAAATGAGAGTGGTTGTTTTGGTGTGTTGACATCTTGCCTTGTGTGTTACAATCCACTGGAACGGACCCCACTTTTTCTCACTTTCGTCCTTCTGTTCTCATGTGACCGATGACCCCGTGACAGACTAAGACTCGTGACTCATACTGATTGACTCATATTGCGCAGCACGGTTGATACTCAAGTACCCCGTTTTATAACTATCGCCCCCTTCGCTTAAAACTTACGATTGATGTACTTGACACCTCGTTTCACTTCCCAGACTTGTCTTCAGCGTTCCCCAGGCTTGTCTTGTAGTTCCCTTACTTTGCGCATGGACCACGCCTCGTTACTATAAAAGACCCCTACAATAGACAGTTAGGCCTTAAGCCTGACTTAGTTGAACCTGTATCAACAAGTAGTAGTCTTCAGGGATAATACCCAGTTGAACCCTCTTCTCTCTGTACCTAAGTCCGCGTTGTGACTTAGCGTGAACCCGATCCCTTCAGACTACTTGAAGACCTATTACCTCTGCGCAGGTACAACGAACAACTGACCGTGACACCGACCCCCGGCTGTGTGGGATACTAGACGGCGCACCCGCTAGTAGTTGAATTAGACCGTGGACACACCGCATTTACTTGCATTGTCAGATAGAGCAGCACCAGTGTGCGTCAGGCTCTCGAACCAAGTCTTGGACCGCTATCCAAGCCAGAACCGCTGAGTAGGGAGACCAGCCCCCGAACGTAGAGCGTGCTTAAGCACCCGAACACCGAACCACCAACATCTGGCCTTTACGCACCGCAGGGCGTAACATGAGTCAGGCTTTCACATCCGACACGCTGGCAGCTCTACCACTTTCACTTGCACCGAATCTCAACACCTATGTACCCACACCCAAGAGGAAACAAGACGACCTACCCCGCAGCATACAAGGGGAAGCTCTCTGGATCAGAGACGTCGCTCAACTTGGATACTGGGTCAAGCACAAAAGCAAGTGGTACCCCGTTGAACTTTACAACTATACACACACCGACGAACAACAGAGGATCCACACAGGACACACGTGGTTTATCCTATTAGAAGACAAAAACGACAGTACTTGGCATACCAGAGGAGCCAACATGGCCAACATTACAAACAACCTAGGACTAGGGTGGTGGGATGTAGCGGATCCCAACCACCAGACGGGGCAGCACGTTATCACTGCACCAGAACCGGCACAAATATCGGCAGCCCCTTCAGTGGGACCAGTGCCGATGGACACGATCGCGGCCACGATGGTCGCACCAGCACAGTCAGCCCAAAGTAACAGGCAAAGTAAGAGAGGACTTATTGGCCTCCCACCCCCGATCTTCGATGGCAATAGAGCCAAATCCGACCTATTCCTGGACAAATTCCTGGGATACGAGCTCCTCAATGGAGAAAGCAGAGCCTTCCAGGTCCCATACTTAAAGACGGCCTTGTGCCTGTCCTACATCGTCGGACCTAACGTAGACGCATGGGCTAATGCCAAAAGGCGCTGGCTCAGGGACCAAGTCAAGGTCCATGGAGTACCCCAGAGTAGTGACATGCTATGGGACTCATTCAAACACGACTTCAGGGCGGCGTATATCGATTCAGACGCCAAGTTGAACGCCCTACAGAAGTTCCAGGAACTAAAGATGATTGGAGGAGACATCGACTCCTACATCGCCACTTTCGACCGACTCCGAGAAGAGTCTGGCTACAGAGAGGACGACCTCGGAGCAATCGTAAAGTTTAGGGAAGTGCTCCCACTGAAACTCCTCCAAGAAATCATCACGCACAACGTACCAGCCCCTACCACCATGAACGTGTGGAAGAAGAAAGCCAGAGAACGACAAACGGTGTACAAAGAGCTCAGAAACGTCACCACAAAGAAACCATTTCCCGCGCAACAACTAGCCCAATATCTAGGGCTATGAAATTACCAGCCAACACAACGACCAGCATATGGGCCAAAACCTAACCAAGGAAGAGCCCCGCAGACAACCAGTCAAGTCGTCCCCATGGATGTGGACACAGGAAACACTGGTAGAAGGTTCGGACCAGGGCAGTGGAGCCCAGAAAGGCAGGACCTCTACCAGAAGGGCGCATGCTTCATTTGCAAAGTGCAGGGGCACATCAGTCGTGATTGCCCCCAGAAACCAAAGAAACCATACCAAGGGCAGCCAAGTCGTGCCCGCACCGCAGAAGTCGCCAAGCCAAAAGCGACCATCAGTAACGACGAAGCCCTGAAACAGATCAGAGGACTGGAGGGCGTCCTCAAAATGTTACCGAACGAACCCAAATCGGTAAAAATCCGCGTGGTCAGTGCGCTGCAGGATTTTTACCAGGCCCAAAACTAGCTGCTGTAGTTAGAGCTCTAAAGATACGGACAATGTACATAAACAAGCAGAACTCAATCAAGTTGCCGTTTACACTATACACGTATCAAGGAAAGGTAGAAGAAACAGCGCTCGTCGACAGTGGCGCAACAGAAAACTTTGTGGATTACAAAACCGTGGCCAGGTTACACCTCGGAACCAAGAAGTTAGAACAAGTACGTCCCATCATTAACATAGACGGGACATCGAACCAGGCAGGAGACATCACGCATTACTGCGACCTGCTGGTGACCAGAGGACAGCAAACCGGACAAGAAAGATTTTTTGTCACTAACCTAGGGAAAGACCGATTCATCTTCGGATACCCCTGGTTACGAACGTTCAACCCCGAAATTGACTGGACGACGGGGATTGTGAAAGGTCCAGAAACACGAATGGAAACCTTACTCAAAGGTAACCTAACCAGAAGGGAACATTTGGCCAAAGCAACGAGAGTGGCGGCCGGCCAGCTTGAAGAAGGCGACGAATTGTACGTCGCCATCAGAACGATCAAATCAGAACCAATCAAAGTCAACAAGGCGACCATCGCCCAGCAAATGGCAGAAAAAGCTTATGACGCTGGGAAGGTCAATACGGAACAAACAGTCCCCGCGGGTTTCAAGCGACATTGGAAAGTATTCTCGGAACAAGAAGCCCGTCAATTACTGCCACGCCGCAAATGGGATCACAAGATCGAACTGAAACCGGACGTGCCCGACGTAATTAACAGCAAAGTCTACCCACTGTCAAAGGACGAACAGAAGGTACTCGACGAATATATCATGGACAACTTGGACAAAGGCTACATCACAGCATCGGCATCTCCCTACGACTCTCCGACCTTCACAGTCAAAAAGAAGGATGGAACGCTCCGAATAGTACACGACTACCGAAAGCTAAACGAATACACCGTTATGGACGTCACACCACTCCCCCGCATACAGTCAATCCTGGAAGAACTGAGAGGCAAGACACTGTTCAGTAAGTTCGACATCAGAGCTGGATATAACAACATTCGGATCGCTGACGGAGACGAGTACAAGACCGGATTCAAGACCAACAAAGGACTGTTCGAATGGGTGGTAATGCCCTTCGGATTATGCAACACACCTGGCACGTTCACCCACATGGGGAACGACGTATTACAACCCCTCTATGCAAAATACCCTGGGAAGTTCCGGCATTACATGGATGACTGCATCGTCATGACCGGAACCGGAGAACGGGAACTCCACATCAAAATCTGTCACGATTTCTTCGAAATACTGGAACAACACAACCTATTCCTGAAACCAGCAAAATGCGAGTTCTTCCAAATGGCCATCAACTATCTAGGAATCAGGGTAGAAGGCGGAGAACTAATGATTGACCCCGCAAAGATCGCCAGCATCAAGGAATGGCCAACCACCCTCAAAACCGTCAAAGAAGTAAGAAGCACCCTCGGACTCCTCGGATATCACAGGCCATGGATTCCCAACTTCGCCCGGATCGCCAAGCCACTCACGGACCTGCTACAAAAAGGTAAAGAATTCGCATGGGACACCGCCTGTGAAACGGCAGTAAGGAAGCTGATCGGGTTGGTGACATCCGAACTGGTCCTAATACCACCAGACCCAGACCAGCAATTCATCCTCTACGTAGACGCATCCCAATTCGCAACTGGAGCTATTTTGTACCAGGCTGACAAAGAACAGACAAACAAGCAAGGAGACCCCTTACTCAGACCCATCGGATTCCACTCCCAGACGTTCACAAAAACGGAACAGAACTACCCAATTTATGACCGAGAATTACTCGCGGTTATAAGAGGCCTACGAACCTGGCAACACTTACTAAGGAACATGATAACACCGGTATTAGTTATCACCGACCACGCCAACCTGCAGTACTATCGAGAACCACACAAATTGGGCCCGCGAGTCAACGGGTACATCACCGAACTCGCAGACTTCAACATCCAACTAGTGTATAAGCCCGGAGCCACCAACTGCGCCGACGCTCTGTCAAGACGACCAGACCTCGCACCAGACACAGACGACTACCCACTGCTCATCGCGCTACCAGAACATCTGTTTG
Source organism: Russula dissimulans (assembly GCA_022376545.1). Classification (NCBI taxonomy): domain Eukaryota; kingdom Fungi; phylum Basidiomycota; class Agaricomycetes; order Russulales; family Russulaceae; genus Russula; species Russula dissimulans. The sequence continues at coordinate 16,352 of WTXJ01000154.1, read as the reverse complement.
TACCCCCAGACGCCCCGACACGAAACTACGACACAACCAGACAGAAAGATACCGTCGAAGACAGCGACTCCAGCTACGAGTCAAATGAAATGGAATTGGTGGACCACGGCATCCCCATTCTCAAGGCAAGGGCCGCGACACTACTTGACAGATCAGAATTATCTGCCAAGTACCTAGATGACAAAATCATGCAGGACCAGGAGACGCAGCAAGCCACCATCAAACAATGGCAGCTCAGCCACTCACTTACAAAGAACGGACGACTATGGACCAAGAACGGCGCACTCGTTGTTGTGGGAAACAACGACGTTAAGAGGGGGGTAATTTCCCTTTTTCACGACACTTCAACAGCAGGGCACCCTGGAATCACCAAGACGCTACTCATGACGGCCAAATATTACTGGTGGCCAGGCATGAAAGAATTCATCACGAACTACGTCAAAGGGTGCACAACGTGTCAAATGACTAAGGTAAACACCCATCCAAGTAAACCTGCCCTCTTCCCAATCACCGCCGAACCAAACGCCCTCCCATTCCAAACAATTGCAGTCGACTTCATCGTCAAACTGCCGATCTCTGATGGATACGACTCGATACTGACAATCACAGACCACGACTGTTCTAAAGCAGCCATATTCTTACCCTGCAACGAGTCCATCGACGCCCCTGGAGTAGCAGAATTGTATGCAAGACAGGTGTTCCCACATTACGGCATCCCCCGCAAGATCATCTCCGACAGAGACCCCAGGTTCGCCGCCAACTTTACCACGGAACTATGCAAAACACTCGGGATCAAGCAAAACATCTCATCAGCATACCACCCACAGACGGACGGACAAAGTGAATGCACCAATCAAAGCCTGGAGCAATATCTACGAGCCTTCTGCAGAAACAGCCAAAGTGAATGGGCAAGATGGCTACTGATCGCGCAGTATACAAAGAACTCTTGGCCGCACGCAACTACGAAGAAGACCCCCTACGACTTGATATTAGGATACACCCCGACCGCACACCAACCGACTAGAGAAACAGACATACCGACGCTCGACAAACGAATTAACCACGTTCGCTTAGCCCGCAAACAGGCCCAAGAGGCCATGAGTAAAGTGCAAGAAGGGCTGATCAAAGCAACCAAGTTCAAAGGATACGAAGAAGGAGAAAAGGTCTGGCTGGAAGGAACAAACATCAAGAGACCTTATGACTCCCCCAAACTCTCCCCAAGGCGATACAGACCTTTCAAGGTAGTCGCCAAGATATCCCCAGTGGCGTACAAACTCCACCTCCCTGAAACATGGCAGATTCATGACGTGTTTCACGTGTCGCTTCTCACGCCCTTCATGGAGACCGAAGAGCACGGACACAATTTTATCGAACCACCACCAGACGAAATAGAAGGTGAAGAAGAATGGGAAGTAGAACAGATCCTCGGAAAGTGACATCACGGCTGAGGAAGAAAATTGCAATATCTTGTAAGATGGAAAGGATACGCCCCCGCACACGATCAATGGATTGACAGATCTGACATGAACGCATCAGAACTCATTGATGCATACGAAACACGACAAACAGAGCGCCCGCCTCGAAGAAGTATAAGAACCCTGAGGAAAGGACAACTGGCAACCATCCACTCTGCTACCCTCTTCTACCCCAACGAACTACCACTCAAAAATCATTATCAACCTATGTCCCAAGAACAAGATGCCACCCAAACAACCGCCACCAGCCTACCCTCGCCGCGCCCCGCCACGCCAGTCGACCTCCTTCCCGCCGCCACCATCGTCTTTCAAACCCAACATGGCGGACACTTGGCGCTCATTCCAGTTGGAGGGACAGTCGCTCCCGCCACGACTCAGGTTTCAATTGCCGCAACCAGTGGAGCGCCACCGACCCCCTCACCGGAACCGCTCCCTGTGCCCCCGCAACAGGGACCTTCAGATCCTCCTCTACGTCCTGGCGCTGACCATCTTGATCATCACCCTCTCTCTTGGCGTTCAGCTAGCCATAGAAATGAGCCAGAAAGACTGCAGAAGCTCTGGGAGGACAGCCAGAGACTTGGCGAGTACCACACTCAGCATGGGGAGTTTCCAGCAGACTTCCGGAGAGCCGGATACAGCAAAGCAGCATTTGTCGCCGGCAAACTTGCAGCACTACCAACCCCGCCAACCACCATCCTAGACGTTATGTCATCATACAAAGTAGCCAGGAAGTACGACAACCTCCTCGAACAGTACGTCCACGTAGCTCGCATGGCATTAGATGAAGTCGCGCCCGCTCCCCTGCCTCAGGGGGATACCGTCCCGAATTCGCCCATTCCTGTGGAACAGGCAGAAAACGTCTCGACCGACAATGAGGACGAAGGTCAGACACCAGCAGCTGCCCCCGAAGATAAAGGTAAGGGGCGAGACACCCAAGTAGTGGCACGTGAGGAGGCCAAAGGGGTGGACATGGAGTTGGGCGACTCCAAAAAAGAAAACGACCCAGATCACCCAGGCGTTGGGTAGATGCGATATGAAGTGGCAAACCTGGAACACTACGTCATGTGGATCCCGGCGCCAGGAGAGTTAGGTGATGTCAGAGCAGGATACATCCGGTACGTCTTTGATGGGGAAGACACCACCTTGGAAGGGACCTTCGGCAAAGGACACCCGACCTATTGACAACCATTGCGAGCACGACGTGCTGACACCCGCCCCAACCTCACCGACAACAAGGACATCCGGGACGACCACCTGTCCGCCTTTAACCCGGAATCCACGATGGCCGAGATCGTCGACCGCTACGTCCACCATATGGCAGATCCCGGACTTATCGCGGAAGTCGTCTGCTATCGCGCACAAAAGAATCACCAGGGTACGTTAGCTGCCCGCATAAAAGACCTAACCGAGCAACAACAACGCAACGATGATGCGTTGATGAAAACCACCCACTCCCTCATTCACGCCAAAGCCGCCACACGTCTGATCGAACAAATGTTCGAAGAACCCCCCTCACACAAAGAGCCGTACAAGGCCTACCCCTTCTCTATCCGTGCAGGCCAAGGACCTGCCTACCACCCTCGACGCCGCCCAGCTCAGACACCCCCTGACAAGCGTTATTCTCCATACAGACACCCATGCCTCGAGAAACCCATCTTCTGCTACGAGTGTTTTCAGACGTCCCCCGACCACTCTCCTATCGAATGCCCCGATTACGGGCACTGTTACTTCTGCAACAGCACGCAGCACGAATCCCTTACCTGCATTGCCCCGCATGTTCGCTGCGAAGAAAAGCAATGCAACGTGCCAGTCTGGCACCAATATCACGGCCTTCAATGCGCCACCCCCACTGCTGCTTGCCTCGCTTGCCTGGCCTGTGCATGGCCTTCCGAGTTCCTCAAACGATGGGACGAAGACGCATCTCCACTCACCCGCTCCTCACTGCAGGATTATGAAAGCAACCCCAACGAACTCATGTGGGAATGAGTTACCCTAGGGAGGGCGTGATGTTACGATCCGCTGGAACGGACCCCACTTTTTCTCACTTTCGTCCTTCTGTTCTCATGTGACCGATGACCCCGTGACAGACTAAGACTCGTGACTCATACCGATTGACTCATATTGCGCAGCACAGTTGATACTCAAGTACCCCGTTTTATAACTATCGCCCCCTTCGCTTAAAACTTACGATTGATGTACTTGACACCTCGTTTCACTTCCCAGACTTGTCTTCAGCGTTCCCCAGGCTTGTCTTGTAGTTCCCTTACTTTGTGCACGGACCACGCCTCGTTACTATAAAAGACCCCTACGATAGACAGTTAGGCCTTAAGCCTGACTTAGTTGAACCTGTATCAACAAGTAGTAGTCTTCAGGGATAATACCCAGTTGAACCCTCTTCTCTCTGTACCTAAGTCCGCGTTGTGACTTAGCGTGAACCCGATCCCTTCAGACTACTTGAAGACCTATTACCTCTGCGCAGGTACGACGAACGACTGACCGTGACACCGACCCCCAGCTGTGTGGGATACTAGACGGCGCACCCGCTAGTAGTTGAATTAGACCGTGGACACACCGCATTTACTTGCATTGTCAGATAGAGCAGCACCAGTGTGCATCAGGCTCTCGAACCAAGTCTTGGACCGCTATCCAAGCCAGAACCGCTGAGTAGGAAGACCAGCCCCCGGATGTAGAGCGTGCTTAAGCACCCGAACACCGAACCACCAACATCTGGCCTTTACGCACCGTAGGGCGTAACATTGTGCTTGAGTGTGCAGGTGCTCTGATGAGTCGATTCTGTGCGCAGGTCTGAGGGGGACCTTACAATGTGAGCAAGGGTGTAGGTATGTGAGTGTGCCAGCGCATGGGCAGACAAGCCCGGGTAGGCGTGAGTGAAGGTGCATGGGTGCACCAGTGTGCGAGCAGGCAGGTGTGGGGGTGTGTGGGGGTGGGGGCATTGGCAGATGTGTCTGTCCCATCATTAGGGTATATCATGGGTGTGGGTATTCCCACAGTAATCATGTGACGGGTTCGACAGGTACGGGTACAGTCTTGAATTTTGTCAACCTGCCAAGAACCGTGGCTGTCCACATGGTATCACAGGTACTCTCAAGTTTAATCATCTTGTTTTCCTTCACCCCTTCATCACCCTCAAAACTGACTGTGCTGTAAGGTCCTCCTTGGAGCTGCGCGCGGAACCAGCTTGTTGGAGTGCCCACACACGCAAGCACAAGGCGACATGTCAATATGCACAAACAACTCTCTTGTTCCCCTGCCACTTTGCCCTTGCCACCGCCAACAAAACTGTCTTTGCCGACGATCGCCTGTGCAAGATGAAACACCAAAACATCAACCTTTTATTTCTGTCTACTTGTTTCAGCTCTGTCCATACCGATCCCTCCGAGACCATTCTCTTCCCCCTCAAGTCTCTGCTATGTTCATTGCCCCCTTGCTGTGTCACTAGCACACAACGTCGAACGTTCTTGTTCACTTAGCTACCTGTTCACACTAACATTCCTTACTTTTACATTAGCTCCTCTTTCCCTCATCACCTCTATTCACTCAGCGCCTCGATGCAGCACTCATCCTTACCTCTGGAGGCTGTACAAGCCAGCTGTCACCTACTTACTGACATCTCAAATTCAACACATTCGTTCACTATTGTACTAAGTAGGTATCTCTGCTGTATCTAAAGACACCCTCCAGCTTGTGGAGAGGACATCAAATCTACCCATCCATTGATCAAATCTAGTCTCTCATTTGCCCCTTGGCTCTGCGTCTGTCCTGTCTTGCATTAGCTCATTGTCCCAGTGTTCCCATGTGCATCTTGTCTTGTCCCATCTCGTCTAAGCCAGCCACCATTGCTCCCCTTCTTCTCCCCTTTCCTCTTCATCTTATGCCTTCTGGTTTACTTGATTTACTCGCATCATCGCAGTCATCTGCACAGTGCGCCGAAGACCTGCTCATTGCCCAAAACCCTGTCGGACCCCTTGCCTGGCCAATGACAAGACGCCGCCCTGCTTGAGCTCGCCGTGCCCCAAAATTCTCGATTTGATCAAATTCCGGCCAACAACCTATCTTAGTGAGTCCCCCCTTCTGCTCCTGGCATTTTCCCTTGCTGACCCTCGTCATCCCCCCAGCTCGACATCAGGGAACTATCTCCCATTGTACTACTCCTCTTCCCAGTTGCCTGCCACCAGAAACACTCTCGATCTCCCCACGCTGCTTTCCAGAGGCTCAGAAACCACGCAGTGCAGACATCCAAAACACACTCACAGCAAGACGGGCTGTACAACCTGTCATCAGAAGAAAATCAAGGTCCATCCTCATCATTACTGTGGGCACCGCTATGCTGACTTGCACTCAAGATTGACCTCTTTCTCTCCTCCTGCCATCTGACTTTGAACACCTTACTGAGCTGCCACGCCAACTTGTGTTCGAAATTGACCCCATCTCTCTTGTATCTTATCTCGTCTACTTGGCTTCACTCCTTGAGCCAAGGTAAGTGGCCCTTTTCTTTTTTTTTACTCATCAGATTCTATTTGCAGGCACAGCACACTAGTGCTAACACCACCATGCGACAGGGATATGCTGGCACAAGCAGCGATACAAGATAAGTCACTCCTTTTCTCCTTTTCTTTCTTTTTTTTTCTTCTTTCTTTTTCAGGTTCTGTGCCACTGCTTCACTGTGGTATGAGGGCCTATGATGCAATGATAGCACAACGGGCAGCAGGGCACCATGCTATGGCACGTGGCAGCGTGGTGGCATGGGCCTGTGCACCGCAACACACGAGTCTCTCAACTCATCCATCTAGTGATTGACACAGGTAGGGGTAACCCACCGGGTTCACGGGTGAGGGTATCACGGGTACGGGTACGGGTTTATACATTTCAACCCGCCCCTTACCCGTACCTGTGAGCATGGAACCCATACCCGCAGGCATGGGTTTTGTACCAACAAATTATTTAGAAATTGTGTGTCTAGCATGGTTTGAACCCACGACCTCCTCAGGTATGGACTACAAAACACATGTGACCTTACTACTAAGCCATCGTGGCATTTCCTACTATATGCCCTTTTCGATAGATAAGTGCCTGCCGCTGCTGGGCCTCAGAACAGGCCACGTCATCCATGCCTCATGCTCACTCTGCTCCTCACCAAGAAACGACCACGCACCGTCATTGCCTGGAGCCCCAACAGACATCTTGGTCAAGTTAATGTCAAAACATTGCCATGGACAATTCTGGACTGCCCTGCTTGTGTTAGAGTGAGATCTTGGCATTGGTATGCCCACCTGTTCCTTCTTTTGTTTTATTCTCCCTGACAATTTTCATACAACCAGCACCTTCGCCCATCGACTTTGAACACTTTATCATGCTGCCGTGCCACCTCACATTTGTATCATCTCATTCCTTCTTCCTCTTCTCCCTTGCTCATGCTCACATTCTCAGTAGTGGACCTATGAACTGCGATGGCGGTAACACCAGCACGGCGACAGCAGCAGCAATGGTGCGCCAGCCCACCTGCCTCTGGCCTTCCATGTGTGCATGCGTTCCTCCGCGCATGCCTGCCTGCCTCCGCACCTTACCACCTGCCTCTGCGCCTCACCACCTGCCGCTGCACCTCACCACCTGCCTCCGCACCTCACCGCCTGCCTCCACACCTCACCGCCTGCCTCCGTGCCTCACCACCTGCCTCCACACCCCACTGCCTGCCTATGCGCCTCACCGCCTGCCTATGCGCCTCACCACCTGCCTATGCACCTCACCACCTGCCTCCGCACCTCACCGCCTGCCTCCACGCCCCACTGCCTGCCTACGCGCCTCACTGCCTGCCTATGTGCCTCACCGCCTGCCTCTGCACCTCAATGCCTGCCTCCGCACCTCGCCACCTGCCTCCATGCCCCACTGCCTGCCTACATGCCTCACTGCCTGCCTATGCACCTCACTGCCTGCCTCCGCACCTCACCGCCTGCTTCCATGCCTCGCCACCTGCCTCCACGCCCCGCTGCCTGCCTATGCACCTCACCGCCTGCCTACACGCCTCACCGCCTGCCTCCACACCTCACCACCCACCTCCACGCCTCACCACCTGCCTCCACGCCCCACTGCCTGCCTATGCGCCTCACTGCCTACCTACGCGCCTCACCGCCTGCCTCCGCGCCTCACCTCCTGCCTCCACACCTCACCTCCTGCCTCAGCACCTGCCTCCGCGCCTGCCCATACCTGCCCACCTGCCCCCCTCTCTGCCTGATCAACAATGGTGACTGCAACCGTGGTGATGGAAAATGTGACAGCGGTGACACAGCGGGGGAGATGGCAACTGCAACAGCAGCACCTCTAGCATACCATTCGATAGCTTGTAATTGTATATCATTGCCTTTTGAAAATAAAAGAATTGCTGTGTGATTGAGTGAATGAAACCCATACCCTTACCCATGGGGTACGGGTATTGAACTGAACCCATACCCATACCCATACAAACCCATACCTGCCTTCACGGGTACGGGTACAGGTCTGATAGAAAGTACCCACGGATTACCCGTGTCGAACACTAGTCCATACGAAGGATGGTAGGGGAGAGTTGGGGTGAGCCCAGTTCGGAGAGCAGTCGCCTTAACCATATGGCCTCCTTTGCTGCATGCGCTCCAGCTATGTGTTCGGCCTCCATGCTTGAGAGGGCTACCAACGCCTGCTTCTTCAAGCTCCAACTGACAGCTGCACCTGCAAGTGAGAAGACAAAACTGGAAGTTGACTTGCAGTTGTTTATGGTGCTGGCCCAGTCTGCATCGGCATATCCCGTAAGGGTGGAACTGTTGGGGCTGCCACATTGGAACACCAAGCGGATGTTGCTAGTGGCCAAAAGGTAATGGAATGCCCAGTTGAGAGCTCATTGGTGGTTGTCACTGGGGTTGGCAGTGTGTTGACTGAGTGCGGCTACAGTATATGCCAGATCAGGACAAGTCCTGAGCATAGCATACATAAGTGCTCCAACCATTCGCTGGTACAGCTTGACGTTGGCTTCAGGAGCAGAGAGCTTGATTAAGTCCTCATTTGCAAGAGAAGGGGTGCTGATGGGGTGGGTGTCTGACTTGTTAAACCGCTCAAGTATCTCCTCTATATACTTTTCCTGTGACAGAGCAATCTATCCAGCTGATCAATCCCACATGACGTGCAGGCCCAAGATCAATCCAGAACATTTCACCCAGATTGGACATCTGATAGTGCCCCTTCAGTGCCTCCTTATCATGGTTGATTGTGCTGAGGTTAGTGTTGGGGAAGTTTGGTTTGTGCCTGAAACCACTCAGTGAAATGAAGGTTAAGACCTTCTCAGATTGCTTAGAAAATTTAAACACACCTTCTTTAAATCTAGAAGAAGGTGTGTTTAAACTTTCTAAGCAATCTGAGAAGGTCTTAACCTTCATTTCACTAAGTGGTTTCAGGCACAAACCAAACTTCCCCAACACTAGCTGAGGTCTTTGCAGACCATTGTTATATCGTCAACATACAGTGTGATGATGGATGAGATGTTGCCTTTGGTGCAGATGAAGATGGCGTGGTCGGCTTCAGGGTGCAGATATCCCATCGTCCCGAGTGTGCCTCTGATGTCCTCGTACCAGACACGCCTGCCTTGCTTCATTCCATACATGGCCTTTTTGAGGTGGAGGACCATGCCTTCTGGAACTTCAAGTCCCAGCAGCACCTCCATGAACACTTCCTTGCTGAGGGAGCTGTTGAGATAGGTGGACTTAACATCCATCTGATGGACCTCAAGATCAAGTTCCACTGTGAGGGCCAAGAAAGTGCAGAGGGATGTCAGTTTAGCAACCAGAGCGAATATCTCGTCGAAATCAATGCCCTCGATCTGCAAGAAACCTTGAGCGACGATCCAAGCTTTGTACTTTTGTATGTTTCCATCTGGGCCTTGTTTGATTTGGAACACCCACTTACTTCTGATAACTTTTTGATTTTCAGGTCATGGCACGATTTTATATACTCCCATGTGGTCGAATGCGCCCATTTATTCTGCACAAGCTGCATCCCAAGTGTTAGCATCCGGGCATGCCATGGCTTTGGCATATGTCCATGGATCTGCTTGGTTAGTGTTTGCGAGGTGGGCTTGTGCTTGTTTACGTAGGCTATAAGATGTCACAGAGTAGTGTGGGTCATCATCTGGTATTGGTGGGCATACAGTCTATTTGGGTCACTCAGTGGTTGGCTCAATGTCTGGCACTACCTCAAGTTGAACTGGTCCAGTGTCCAGCTCCTGTTGTCCACTCCATCTGCGTGGTTGGGTTCGAGGATCATATGATTGAAGGAAGGTGTTGGCCCCCCTCATTGAACACAACGTTGCAGGACTCTAGGAAGCAGCGAGTCGGTTTATGGTAACAGTAATAGGCTCAACGGTGGTCAGCAAAACCCATGAAGGTGCAAACCATTAAGCATGCTGAAAGTTTTGTGTGGTGTGCCTAAGGCATGACACAGGTAACCTGCAGGTGACATTTTGGTCACATTGCACCTGTACCCATCAAACCCGTACCCTCATGGGTACAAGTGTGGTTTAACCATGAAAGGTTATGGGTTTGTTTCAAACCTGCAGGTTGTGATATTAATAATGGTGTAAATCCCTTCAAAATAACACCAAGATCGGCCAAATCAGTTAAGGAATGGTCAAGATATGATAAGATCTTTGATAGCACAAAGATCTACTGATATCTCCATCATTTCTTGATGGATTTTAATGATTTTATTATTGTTTTGAACACTAAGTATGATAAAAACCCGTAACCCATGGGTAAGGGTACAGTTTCATGTGGGTATAGGAAACCCAAACCTGTGCCCACACCCATGACCACCCGTACCCAAAAACCCGCAGGTTTACCCAAACCAATGTCATGCCTTAGGTACACCTTGGGGACATGGACATATGCGCATGCACCAAAGACCCTGAACCGGGAGACATCAGGTTTGTTCCTGTTCCATGCCTCCTCAGGGGTGATGCCTTTTAGGGCACTTGTGGGCATGGCATTCAGGATGTGGGAGGAATACTGGAGGGCTTCGAACTAGAATGCTTTAGGTAAGTCTGCATCATCAAGCATTGAACGGATGAGGTTTAGAAGCGTCCGGTTCATTTGGTCAGACACACCATTGTGCTGCAGCATGTACAGCATCATTAGTGTTTAAAGGTCCAGTTAAGTCCAGTTTTTTGGACTATTTTGGGCTTAACTGTAACCTTAACTGGTCTAGATTACTGTAGAAAGTGTGTTAACCTCAACCGGACTGAAAATAACCAGTCTATTTTGGTTAATTATGAGGTTAAGACCAGTCTTAACTGGTCTTAACCACATTTTTTGATCAACTTGAAGAGGCTAAGAATGTGCTAGTTTGTGTAGCAGAATTGCATAATAACAACTTAAAACATTGATTGTAGGAGGTATGATCATAATTTAGCTTAGGGTTTATAGATGGTTTTAGCTCAGATTATCAAGGCAGTATGCTGCATTTACACACATTTGTAAACACAGCATGAATACCTTCAAAATGACACCAAGATCATCCAAATCAGTCAAGAAATGACTGAGATATCAGCAGATCTTTATGTGTTAACTCTTGTATAACACTGAGCTAGTCACTGTGAGACACATGTAATAAAAAATCAAGACAATTACTTAAAATTATGAATATATTTCTGCAGGTAGAACCAATAAAACACATGAGGATTACATATGACAGTAACACTAGTTTAGCGCCAAAAGACCAGTTAAGACCAGTTTAAACTGGTTTTTTGCAGTTTTTTTAAACAATCACATAATGCTTTAACCTTAACTGGTAATATCCAAAACAGGCTTAACCATAACCGAAGGTCTGGTCTTTTTTGGTTAAGACCAGTCTAGTTCCAGTTAAATTTGAGGTTAAGTGGACTGGACCTTTAAACACTAGGCATTATCAATTCTTGGCTGATGCCTTTTTCCTCCAGGTACTTTGTTACCACTTTGCTGTCGTACTCACCCCCTCCGTCCGAATGGACTATCTGGATGTGCTGTCCCATTTTCACTTTGGCCTGCGTGACAAACACCATGAGATGGTGGAGCACCTCCAACTTCTTTCACAGTGCTACAATCTACCCCATGGACTATCTTTTTCTCTCTCTTATTGACTCGGGCTATGCTTACTATACTTACCTGACTCATTTCCACTCTGACTCATCTCCATTTACAAACTTTGGCTGTGATTAGTGATCTTCTGGTCCACTTACTGATAATATTCTCGCATGACTCATTATGCTTACTGTTCATTCCCATAAGCTTACTGATCATTCTCACGTTACTCATCACCCTTATTATGCTCACTAACCCCCTTCCCTATTGTCTGACTCATTCTCTTGCCCTGCTTATTGTTCTCTGACTTACTACTTACAAAGACTGATGACTCGTCCCTTACCAAGCCTTGATGGCCTCTCCCTATATAAACCCTTGTAAGTAGACTATTGGGCCTTAAGCCTGATTTAACTTGAATCTTGCATTCTTGTGCTCAGTAGCTTCCAAGAAGGAAGACCTCTGTTTGACTTCATCAAGAATGTCTCAAAGAACCAAGAAACCCTCCTATTAGCAAGGGAAGCAACTTAGCTTTATCACAGAACTTACCAGAACAACTTAGGACTCGTGGTAGAAACCACTCTGTGGAGGGATACTGTTTTAGTGGTCAACTTAGACTTCTACACACACTGCATTTACTTGCATCAGGACCAGCCTCTTACGAGAGTGCTCACTGAGTATGGGAGACCAGCCCCCATCAAATAAACTAGTGCTTGCTTGAGCAAACACCAAACCAACTTGCCAATGTCTGGCCCTTGCGCCCCACAGGAGCATAACACACAGGCCCACCACAGAGACTCATTGTGACATGTCATCAATGAATGTTGCAAAGTACTCGTAGCTGTGGTGTGATCGAGTCAGTTGTTGGCAGAGGTCCAAATATATGCACCTGAGTACCACATCAGCATGTTGTTTGGTGACTTTGCTGATTTCAGAACGTGTTTGCTTGCCCATTAGGCAAGGTACACAGGGGTCAACAGGTGGGGTTTCATCTGTTATCTCCATGCCTATCACCATCCCCTTTTTCAGCATTTTCAGTATTGTGTCCACACTCAGGTAACCAAAGCGACGATGCCAAACTTTGAGTGAGGCTTTGGACATATTCGGCTGGGCCATCAAGGCATAGTCCGGGGGGTCATCGCCTTTGCCCAGGAACTCATTGACAGTTGAGATCCAGGCAGTTTTGGGACAGGGGATTTGTATATCCATGAGGTATAGTTTATCCCTCTGGTGGCCTTCACATATAAGTTGGCTGCCCTGATTGTACACGCAGCAGTTTCTTTGTTTGAACTGAATCTCTGCCCTGTTTTCAGTGAGTTGAGAGATGGAGAGCAGGTTCCCATCAAGTTTGGGAATGTATAAGATGTTTTGGAGGACAGAGTGAGTCCATTCGCCTTTGGCATGCATGTGGACTATGACTCTCCCAATGCCCATGGCCAGTATGGAGCTTTCGTCACCCAAGAAGACTTTGATTGGCAACGAGAGAGGGACAAAATATATGAACCATTCCTGGCACGAGCACATGGTACGTGATGCTCCGGAATCCATGATCCATTTGTCATTCACTTTGCTCCCATTTAGCTTGGCATGGGTTTTTAGCGTGCATTTGGTCTGGCTTTTGCTGGTGATGTACAGGCAAGTAACATCAATTATTGGCACATCTGCTTGCGCTACGTTTGCATTTGCAGTGGCGTCACTGGTGCTGGCATCGGGAGCAACTGCTACCTTGGCGGTTGAGGATCTGGAGGCATTGGTGGCAGCAGCACTCTTCGCCTTCTCCTTTTCCTCCTTCTTCAGCTTCCAGCAGTCAGACTTGTCATAGCCATTACAGTCACAGTAGGTACAGTGCTTCTGTTCCATTTCACCTGATTTGTCCTTATCTTTGCCCTTTTTAGAACCATTTTTGGCAGCCTTCGCATAGAAGCTTGTCGCTGGTTCTCTGGAGGCATGGATTCACCATTTTTTGTCGCTAAGTATCACAGTCTTAACTTGGTTGACAGTTACTTCAGCAAGGGGAATTTGATATAATAGGACTTTCAAGAATTCCAGTGTGTCTGGCAGTGTGAGAATGAGCTGAAATCCGAGTGCCTTATCAGTGATGGGGCAGCCAAGAGTCATCAGAGTTTGCACCTCTAGCAAGATCTGGTTGATTTGGGGCTCAATAGGCTCTGATTCAGATAGGTTGCTGTGGTACAAGTCACTCATTAGCTGTGCAGCTTACATATTGCCCTTTCCCTGATAGTGGTTTGTCAAGCTATCCCAACATTCTTTGGCGGTGGAGCACAGGATGACCATGTTCATTGGCTCCCCTTTGAGGTTCATCACGATCTGTTGGATCATGTCACAATCACAAGACACCCAGTCCTCATAGGCATCAGGGTCATCATCCTCATCAGGCTCAATGTCTTTGCCTTCAACAATTCTCCACAGGCCCCAGGAATGCAGCACCACCTTCATATGGTACTGCCAATGCACAAAGTCGGTTCCATTCTCATTGAATGGTGGAACTTTGGTCACTCCAGACGAGTGTCTCAATTTGGATTGCCTAGAAGTGGTACACCAAGAGCCCCTAGAGCTTCTGGAAGACAATCTGTTGTGATGTCTTCTTTGGCATGACCTACTTCGGCAGTTCCTTTTGCGTATCCTGTCAGATTGATCCTGACTCAGATGTGGTGGTATGTCTCTGCCCCTTCCACTAGGCATGAGCAGGGGAACTGGTGAGCTCCGAGGCTTGTCAATGGGTGACTCAGGCCGAGAGGCAGGAGATTATCTGTGTGGTAGCTCTACAACTGGGGCTGAGCAGGGTCTAGCAGCTGAACGTGTGGTGGGTGCCATGTGTATTTTGATTTACTCTTTAAAGAGCAGGTCTCATAATCTGTTATGCCATGAGGTGTTCTCAGTCCTCGAGTAATGAACTGACATTGAGAGTATCTACCTGTTACGCCGTAAGGCATTCTACAAGCCAGTTAGCTATGGTAGATTATGCTATGAAGAGAAGTACTAACCTCAGTTCTCAAGTAACAAACTGAGGTCTACAGACCTGAGCATCTCTACTTTAAGTATCGTGCGCCAGCTACTAGATAGTTCAAGAAATAACGATAAGGGCACAATTGTAGGTAGGAAGTGATAGGTAAAAAGTGAGAAGTAAGGAAAGAAAAAAAATGAGCTTTCTGTAAGAAACATCATAACCTTCTTTCTCAAAATGGAGCTTGCACTGCCTCGAATGGCCAGATGCTAACAGGGTTGAGTTCCTCTTCTGAAGTGGTAGTGTCTCTCTCCCTTTCTAAAGTCTAGTATAGTTCTGCTAGTGTCCCTAGCCCTTGATTGTTTGGTCTCAATATGAGATCTTCTGAGATTGTTGAGACCCCGACGACGGCATGGGAATGGATGGCCTGGAGGGGGCAGGGGCATTGACAGTGTGGGATGAGGACGAGGCCATGGGCGAGTCGAGGCGTTGTTAATGGGGATAACCCTGTAGATTAGATAAACAATTCTCAGCATCCACGTGAAGGTGTGACGACTATATTTGGTATGTACCCATAGATTAGATAAATGATCTAATCTACTGTCAGTAAGTGCGAACGCGAAGTAAACTACTGACTCACTCTCAGTGTCCACACGAAGGTGTGACGACTGAGGTGAGCAGTACTACAAACAGTCCTTATATACGTAGCATGGTAACTAAGTAATATAGTGCTTTATGAAGTAATAAGGGGTTGGATCAGTAATCAGTAGCTAAGTGCAAAATGTCTCAGTTCAGTAAATGTAAAGTATCCAACTCATAACAAGAGTCCATGTGCTGCCCACAGGATCATGTAGTGGCAGTGCAGGCACAACATCGGGCATGCATGGGCATCCCAAGCTGGCTGTGAATCCAACACTCCCCCTCATTTTGCGCGCAGTCCGAGACATGCAGCGAAATGGTTTACCTTTGTCAAAGGGAGTGCTTTAGTGAGCACGTCCACAACCATGTTGTCTGTTGGGCAATAAACCAGCTACACAGACCCCTGCTCAATGGCCCAGCAGATCCAGTGGTAGCGCACGTCGATGTGCTTCGTGCGGGCATGGTACTGATGGTCACGCACAAGTGCAATGGTGGACTGGTTGTTGGAGAACATGGTGGTCACATCGGCAAAGCTCCCAAAGACCTCAGTAAGAAGGCTCTGAAGCCATAGTGCCTCCTTCATGCCGTGTGTCGCTGCTACATACTTGCTCTCAGTTGTGGAGAGCGAGACAATCTCTTGCCGCTTGGACGACCAGGATACAGTACCACCGTCAATGAGAAAGGCATACCCTGAGATGGCACGGCGATCCTCATCCATGCTGCCATCTGCATCAGTGTAGCCTGTGAGTGCACGCCATGTCTCACCGTAGGAGAGCCAGAGCTCGCGTGTCCCAGCCAGGTACCTATAAATGTGCTTGACAGCTTCCCAATGCGCAGGCCCGGGATTCACAGTAAAATGTGCGATGGTGGAGACCGCAAGGGCGATGTCGGGGTGTGTGGCAAGTACAGCCCAATTGAGCGTGCCTACAGCTTCGCGGTATGGGACATCGCACATGACCACACATTCCGCCGTGCTTGCTTGCTGGAAAGCTGAACTTGAGTGTCCATTGGTGTAGAGAGTGGCTTGAGATCGTCGAAGTTGTAGTGGTGCAGGATTGAGTCAATGTACACGCGCTGGGACAGGTGTATACTGCCAGCCTCTCTGTCACGCCAGACTTCGATGGCAAGCATCCAATGCAGCGCGCCAAGGTCAGTGACCTTGACATGCTTCGCCAGACCCAC
>WTXJ01000153.1:0-56165 GCA_022376545.1 Russula dissimulans | reverse complement strand
ATGTATGACTTTACAGTTTGGGCCTGGATCAACTCACACAAAAGAGTAATGGCTCGCCCCCTGAGCCGAGTAGCCCTGGCCATCACCTACATCAGAGGAGAAAGGGTCCGAGAATGGACCAAAGCCCAAATCCGCGCCGCCAACAACAGAGTAACGGACGGAATGAACGCAGACAACGAACAACACTGGATAAGGTTCAAAAATGACTTTATCAATACCTGGAAAGACGACAGCCTACTTGAAGATGCTCAGTTCAAACTATCAGCATTGAGCATGAAGAAGGACATGCCCTTACACGAATATATTTCCACCTTCAACGCGCTCATTACCGAACTAGGGTGGGACAGGAATCACCAAGGGACAGTTCGAGCGTTCAGAATGGGGTTGAAATCCTGGCTCGCCACTGCAATTCTGAGGAAAGACAATTGTCCAGCCGACGACGACCTCGAAGGGTGGCAAGAGGCCGCTAGGAAGGAGGTTGTCAAAGCTAAAAGAATCAAGCAAGAAGCTGGAGGCTTCGGAAGGGGAGGACTCACCGTTCGAGAGAATATGTTTCAACAGTTCTTCAAAGACCACCCCGTCCCGAAGAAAGCTTCTAGGGACCCAGACGCCATGGATGTAGATGTCATCGACACTAGACCCAAGAACCGACCCCCAGGAAGGTTCCAACAACTCGCACCTGAAGAGCGGAAGAAACTCATGAACGAAGGGCGATGCTTCCGATGCAAGAAGCAAGGACATATGTCTAGGAATTGCCCAGACAAGAAAACGACACCTGGAAGGAAACCCACAGCCAAAGTTATGGAGGCAGAAGAAGAGGAGTCCATTGTAGACGACGACAAGGACGAAGTAATGTCCCAGGCATCCACAAAGGTCGGATCAGTCAAAGGGAAAGGAGGGTTAATGGCGCACATCAATGCCTTGACCATCGAAGAAAAAGAAGAACTGTTCGACAAGCTGATCAGCGAGGGTTTTTGAGAAGTTCCAAGCCGACGGCCTGGCTTAGGAACACTAGTATGAGCAGAGAAGAACAAGAAATGTACATTAAACGACTCACCTCCATGAATGTACCATTTTCCTTTCAAACTGCTCATGCGAAGGCCGAAGAAACAGCTCTGCTGGACAGCGGAGCTACGGAGAACTTCATTGATGAAACTACCTGGAAAAGAATGAAGGTTGGAAAGCGACCTCTAGTCAAACCAATCAAGGTCTACAACGTCGATGGGACGGAGAACAAACAAGGAGAAATGACTCATTACTGCCGCCTAAGGTCTCCTACAATGACCAAGAAGACCTTCAAGAGTTTTACATCACAAATCTAGGGAAGGATCGTCTGATACTGGGATACCCATTCCTCCGAACTTTCAACCCAAGAGTAGACTGGAGAAGAGGAAAGCTGCTCGAAGGCACGGTCAAGATTCAAAGCAGCATGTACAAACATCTAGACCGCATGGTCGCCAGGTGGCAGACTAAAGCCGTTAAAAGTCTGGGCAATCCCAAGGAGGGCGAGGCCATCTACGTAAGAAGGCAAACCATATCTCAGGAGATGGCCGAACAGTACCATCAGAAGGACCCTGCACAAACACACGAAGTGCCAAAAGAATACCGGAAGTACAAAGAAGTCTTCTCAGAAGAAGCAGCCAGAAGGTTTCCTCCTGATCGAAACCCAAATGCCACTGTGGAGTTACTATCAGGAGCACCAGAACAGTTGGATTGCAAAGTCTACCCCTTGACCAAACCGGAAACAGAAACACTGAAGAAGTTCCTTGCAGAAGAGCTAGAAAAAGGATTCATCGAGGAATCAGCCTCGCCTTACACCTCCCCTGTATTCTTCATAAACAAGAAGAATAGTGCCGATAAACGACTCATCATCGATTATCGAAAACTCAATCAATGGACAAAAAGGGATAATGGTCCCTTACCTCGAATTGACCGCCTTTTGCAACAGATGGAGGGGAAAGAAATCTTCTCGAAGTTCGACATCAGATGGGGGTATAATAACATTCCTATCGAAGAAAGAGACCGGCAGAAGGCAGCCTTCAAAACGCCACTAGGGACGTATCAACCTAAAGTGCTGTATTTCGGAATGAAAAACGCCCCAGCTCAATGGACACGATTGATGTGGCGCGACTTTAGGCCATGGAGGGACAAATGGTTCGATCACATGGACACTTCAGCCGGCAGTTATATGGACGACTTCTTCATAGCCAGTAAGAAGACGCCCACAGGGAAGGAAGGACACAAGCAGTGCACGCATGAACTACTTGGACTGATGGCCAAGCACCGATATCATTTACGGCCAGCAAAGTGTCGATGGGAACAGACACAAATGGAATTCCTAGGAATCCTAGTCGAAGCAGGGAAGATGAGGGTGGATCCAGCCAAACGAGATGGGATCAGCAAGTGGCCTCGAGTTCTCCAGAGCAAGGTGGACGTCCAGCGAACCATGGGAGTCTTACAGTACCAAAGGAGGTTCATACCAAATTTTGCTCATATGGCCAGGCCCATCTTTGCCACCATCAAGAAAGGACAAAAGTTCGAGTGGACCAAGGAAGCGGAAGTTGCCTTGGACAGCCTTATCAAGAAGATCGAAGCCGATCCTCAAATAAGTCATCCAAACCCCGATAAACCCTTTGAAGTCGAAATAGATGCCTCGGACTATGCGACAGGAGCAGTGCTCATTCAGAGAGATGAAGTAGGGAAACGAATGGAAGTGGGATACCACTCAGAAGCCCTCAATCAAGCGGAGAGGAATTACGACGTCTATGATCGGGAATTCCTGGCCCTCATCAGAGCGTTCAAGTTCTGGAGATATCTTCTGGAAGGCTCTCCGCATCGAGTCAAGGTTTATACCGATCATGCCAACCTAACCAAACACAGGGAGGCGCAAAAACTCTCTGGCAAGGTGGCCAGGTACATAACCTTTCTAGCAAGGTTTGACTTCGACATCTGCCACCTGCCTGGAAAAAGGAATGCCGTTGCAGATGCCTTATCGAGAAGATCGGATCACATGCCATCAGAAGGGGAGGAAATCAAGGCGATACCCCTTCCGGACCACTTGTTTATCAAACTCATCAGACCAATGGTGGTCGAGGAGGAGATCCGGAAACAACAGAAACGAAAGGAGAACGCTGCGATCCTTGGAGAATGGGAGGCGAAATATGGAATCCAAAGGAGAAGGGGGTACTATTGGCATCAGCAAGCCATAGTAGTACCAAGGCCGGAACAAATCCAGAAAAGCCTGCTGGAGATCTACCACGATGGGCCTACAGCTGGACACCCTGGACGAGCTAAAACGCAGCAAGATCTCCGGCGATATTACTGGTGGCCGGAAATGGGCAAATTCATCGAAGGATACATAAAGGGATGTGCAACGTGCCAGTCAAATAAGGTTATACACCACAGGAACACTCCTGGACTATACCCAATCGATCCAGAACCTGATGCGCACCCCTTCCAGACAGTGGCGATGGATTTCATAGTCAAACTTCCCACTTCAAATGGATACGACGCAATCCTGACCATCACCGATCACGACTGCACGAAGGGCGTCATCCTAATACCGTGTCGAGAAACCATGAATGCGGAAGAACTGGCGAAGGAATACAAAAATCGAGTGTTCCCCTTCGTAGGAATACCCAGCAAAATTATCTCAGACCGGGACACAAGGTTCACCAGTAACTTCGCGAAGGAAGTTTGTTCCCAACTGGAGATAGAGCGAAACATCAGCAGTGCCTACCATCCTCAAACAGATGGACAATCAGAAAGGACGAATCAGAATGTCGAAGACATTCTGCGAATCTTTTGCAACTACCAACAAACAAACTGGGCAGACCACCTCCCAGTCGTGCAATACATGCTAAATGCGCGAGTGTCAGCCACGACAGGAAAAACCCCTTATGACCTATGGATGGGGTATGTGCCAAGGGCGCACCAGCCGGAACGCCCAAGTGAAATGCCCAGAATAGAATGGTACAACACGAGGATAAAAGAGGCAAGACGAGAGGCACAAGAAGCGATGAAGAGGGCGCAATCGCTGTGGAAGAAGGACACAAAGTTCAAGGAATATCAGAAAGACGAGAAGGTGTGGCTCGAGGCAAAAAACATCCATACAACTCATCCGACTACCAAACTGAGACCAAAACGATACGGCCCCTTCGAAGTCACAGAAGCCATCAGCCCTGTGGCTTATCGATTGAACCTTCCGGAACAGTGGAAGATTCATAACGTGTTTCATGCAAGTTTGCTAACACCATACAAGGAGACGGAGGAACATGGGCCTAACTATGAAGGGCAACTACCAGACCTAGTCGAAGGACAGGAGGAGTGGGAGGTCGAAAAGGTGTTAGACTCTCGAAGGTATGGAAGGACGAAGAGGCTGCAATATCTCTTGAAGTGGAAAGGATATCCCGAAGCGGAAAATACCTGGCAAGACAAAAAGGATATCTTCGCACAACAACTGATTGAAAAATATCACAAGGAACATCCCACGGCTATAAAGACTGCAGAAGTACAAAAGGACAGGCCAATGGACGGCGAAGAACCCCATCATTCCATCGCAACCCTCACACAAGCCTTTTCTCGTCTCACCCTAGCCCATATGTCTGCTGTCCCTTCACCCACACCCTCACACATCTCGGTGGTATCCACTCGCCCTAACACACCCGAAATTCTCCGAGTTCCCCCTCGAGGGGGGGATGCATCCACAAGCAGGGAAGGAAGCGTCCCTAGTGTCGAAGAACTCCAGGCACTGCCAGGGTTTGGAATCACCCAAGCACACAAAGGATCATCGGCACATTGGGAAGGTAGCAGTGCCGGAGGTGAAGCTTTGGGGTTCCAAGAACCTGTCCAGCCTGCCTCCGAAGCCCCTGATGAAGGGGCAAGAGGAGCTGGCGCAACCCTCACAGAGGGGCAGACTGGTCTCCCACCTCCGACGCCTGCCAGTACCAGCCGATCCCTGGAGGAAGAGGTCACCCCTACCCCAGTTTCGCCACACACCACCACCAGCCAGCAGGCTACACCCGAACTGGTGGGCCACGAGGGAGACCAAAAGGAAGACGACCACCCAGGAGAAGGGTGGGTCAGGTGGAACCCGAGTCGCAGTTTCACCAAGACAGAAGTCTTACAGGAAGACACGTACAAGTGGAAGGGAGCTAAGTACCAAAAATTCCTCATCCAGAACGGGGATCCTAAGGTGTTTAGCACCATGGGAAAAGGGAAGCCAGAGTACGGAGAAAGCCTTCACCCCGTTCCCAGTCGAAGGATCTTCCCTTGGGAATGCAAGGAAGAAGACCTGGAGAAATTCCAACCCAAGCACTACTTCCAAGACCGGTCATTGATCAGAGGGGCAGAACTGCTTAATGACAATGGGGTCTTTGCAGAGATGTACCGCCTCCAGGCCTCAGCAATCGAGAAAAAATATCTCGACCTAGAACAAGAGCGACTCAGCAAGGAAGCCCAGACACTCACTAACAAGTGGGTCGAACTCGACCGAAAGAGGCGGAATGTCGAGTCGGAAATCCGGGAAGCTAAAAGGTACCTCACCGAAGCCCAAACCCTGGAGAGAATCAGGGAGGCTTATGACAACCGCGACCCAAAAGCGTTGATCTCCCCAGGAGAAGGGGGAGACTGGCTGATGAGCATGGGAATGGGACAAAGATATCACCTGCCTCATACCCCAAAAATCCTTGACAACTGCCATTATCATGGCCTGGGGGCAGGACACACTGAGGATCAATTGTTACGCCCTGCGGTGCGTAAAGGCCAGACGTTGGCGGTTCGGTGTTCGGTGCTTAAGCACGCTCTACGTTCGGGGGCTGGTCTCCCTACTCAGCGGTTCGGGCTTGGATAGCGGTCCAAGACTTGGTTCGAGAGCCTGACGCACACTGGTGCTGCTCTTCTGACAATGCAAGTAAATGCGGTGTGTCCACGGTCTAATTCGACTACTAGCGGGTTCTCCGTCTAGTATCCCACACAGCCGGGGGTCGGTGTCACGGTCAGTTGTTCGTCGTACCTGCGCAGAGGTAATAGGTCTTCAAGTAGTCTGAAGGGATCGGGTTCACGCTAAGTCGCAACGCGGACTTAGGTACAGGAAGAAGAGGTTCAACTGGGTATTATCCCTGAAGACTACTGCTTGTTGATACAGGTTCAACTAAGTCAGGCTTAAGGCCTAACTGTCTATCGTAGAGGTCTTTTATAGTAACGAGGCATGGTCCGTGCGCGAAGTAGGGGAACTACGAAGCGAGTCTGAAGAGCGTTGGCAAACGAGTCTGTAAGGTGAAACGAGGTGTTAGGTACATCAATCGTAAGTTTTAAGCGAAGGGATGATAGTTATGAAACGAGGCACTTGAGTGTCAACCGTGCTGCGCAATGTATGAGTCAATCGGTATGAGTCACGAGTCTGGTCGAAGCGTAAGTAAGAGTGAGTCATGAGTCTGGTCCGTCACGGGGTCAAAGAGTCAGGTGATGGTGAGAGAGAAAGAAAAAAGCGGGGTCCGTTCCAGCGGATCGTAACATCACGCCCTCCCTAAGGCAACTCATTCCCACATGAGTTCGTCGGGGTCGCTCTCGTAATCCTGTAGCGACGAGCGGGTGGATGGGGGCGCGTCTCCGTCCCATCGTTTTGAGAACTCGGCGGGGGTTTCTTTTCTTCTACCAACCGGTGTGGTAGGGACAGTATTTGACGCGGCAAAAGTGTCCGTGGATGCCAGCGTGCCGTTTTTCGTCAGGGTGTACGTATCTGTCAGAGGATGGGTAAAGGCGGATGGCATCGCCGTCGAGGATTTGTGCAAGGGTAGCGGGTGAGGAGAGTGAGGAGTATGAGTACTCATAGAGGTTTGTCTTCTGGCGTTTCTTCCTACGTGGTAGGGGAATAGGGTCATCGCTTTCGTCCTCTATATTCGTCATAATGATGTCTGGGTCGGGTTGCGTGTCTTTGCTTTGAGGATGTCGAAGTGTCTGAGGTTCCCATTCCGTCTGTGAGTTTGGTAGTCCTTCGATCCTCGGTGGGGGGCTCTGCCATTCGTCATCCGGGTCTCGTGCTACCCAACATAACTGGGGTAAGCTCTTTTTGGACTTTCGAGGCATATCGTTGTGTACGGGGAGTGATGTTTGTTGGGGGGTGTCTGGGCGGAGCGGCATTGAACGCGATAGGCAGGTCTTTGGCCCGTACGGGCTGAGAGGGTTTCTGCGAATGTCTGTTCTACCTGTCGTTATCCAGGTGTGATGGTTTCTGGTTTTCTGGTCATATGCCCATTCGTTGTTAGGGCATTGGTCGTTATGTCGGTCCGGTTCTCGACTGCTGATGCCTCGGAATTTTTCTTCGAGTCGCATCATGTCCCAGTCGTCCTCGTCAGGGCTATCTGTTGCGATGCCCATCTTCGGGGTTGGAGAGTTGGACGGCCTCTCCTCTTGACCTTCATCCTCATTGTCGGTCAAGACGTGTTCCGCCTGTTCCACAGGAACGGGCGAGTTCGGGACGGTATCCCCTTGAGGCGAGGGAGTCGGCGGCGCTCCACTTGTCGTGGCAGCTGAAACCTCAGTCGTGGCGGAAGCGACTGTCCCTCCGACGGGGATGAGCGCCAAGTGTCCCCCGTGTTGGGTCTGAAAGACGATGGTGGTTGCGGGAAGGAGGTCGTTTGGCGTGGCGGGGCGCGGCGGGGGTAAGCTGGTGGTGGCTGTTTGGGGGGCATCTTGTTCTTGGGACATGGATCGATAATGATTCTTGAGTGGGAGCTTGTTGGCGTAAGAGAGAGTGGCAGAGCGGATGGTTGCCGTTTGTCCTTTCCTCGGGGTTCTTATACTCCTTCGAGGCGGGCGTTCCATCTGTCGTGTTTCATATGCATCAATCAGTTCTGATGCGTTCATGTCGGATCTATCAATCCATTGATCGTGCGCCGGGGCGTATCCCTTCCATCTTACGAGATACTGCAATTTTCTTCTTCGGCCGTAATGTCGCTTTCCGAGGATCTGTTCTACTTCCCATTCTTCTTCGCCTTCTATCTCGTCCGGTGGTGGTTCGATAAAATTGCGTCCGTGTTCTTCTGTCTCCGTGAAAGGCGTGAGAAGTGACGCGTGAAACACGTCGTGGATTTGCCATGTTTCAGGAAGACGGAGTTTGTACGCCACCGGAGATATCTTGGTGACTACCTCGAAAGGTCCGTATCGCCTTGGGGAGAGTTTGGGGGAGTCATAAGGTCTCTTGATGTTCGTCCCTTCTAGCCAGACTTTTTCTCCTTCTCCATATCCTTTGAACTTGGTCGCCTTGATCAGCCCTTCTTGCGCTTTGCTCATGGCCTCTAGGGCCTGTCTGCGGGCTGAGCGAGTGTGGTCTATTCGTTTGTCGAGTGTGGGTATGTTCGTTTCTCTCGTTGGTTGGTGTGCGGTCGGGGTGTATCCTAATATTAAATCGTAGGGGGTCTTCTTCGTCGTTGCGTGCGGCCATGAGTTCTTTGTGTACTGTGCGATCGGTAACCATTTTGCCCATTCGCTTTGGTTGTTGCCGCAGAATGCTCGTAGGTATTGTTCCAGGCTCTGGTTGGTACGTTCGCTTTGTCCGTCCGTTTGTGGGTGATATGCTGACGAGATGTTTTGTTTGATTCCGAGCGTTTTGCATAGTTCCGTAGTGAAGTTGGCAGCGAATCTGGGGTCTCTGTCGGAGATGATCTTGTGGGGAATGCCGTAGTGTGGGAATACTTGTCTTGCGTATAATTCTGCTACTCCAGGGGCGTCGATGGACTCGTTGCAAGGTAGGAATATAACTGCTTTGGAACAATCGTGGTCGGTAATCGTCAGTATTGAATCATATCCGTCGGAGGTCGGCAGTTTAACGATGAAATCGACTGCTATCGTTTGAAACGGGAGGGCGTTTGGTTCGGCGGTGATTGGGAAGAGGGCAGGTTTGCTCGGATGAGTGTTTACCTTAGTCATTTGGCATGTTGCGCATCCTTTGACGTAGTTTGTTATGAATTCTTTCATTCCTGGCCACCAGTAGTACTTGGCCGTCATGAGTAACGTTTTGGTGATCCCGGGGTGCCCTGCTGTTGACGTATCGTGAAGAAGGGAAATTACCCCCCTCTTTACGTCGTTGTTTCCCACAACAACGAGTGCACCGTTTCTGGTCCATAGTCGTCCATTCTTGGTAAGTGAATGACTGAGCCGCCACCGTTTGATGGTGGCTTGTTGTGTCTCCTGATCTCGTATGACCTTGTCGTCCAGGTATTTGGCGGACAATTCTGATCCGTCGGGTAGTGTCACGGCTCTGGCTTTAAGAATCGGGATGCCGTGATCCACTAATTCCATATCGTTTGACTCGTAGCCGGAGTCGCTGTCTTCGGTAGTGTTTTTCTGTCTAGTCGTGTCGTAGTTTCGTGTCGGGGTGTCTGGAGGTACAAATAGGTGATTCGGTAGCGCGATAAGCAACGGGTAGTCGTCTGTGTCTGGTGCGAAGTCGGGTCGTCTAGATAGGGCATCAGCGCGGTTGGTGGCTCCGGGTTTATACACTAGTTGGATGTTGACATCTGCGAGTTCAGTGATGTATCCATTGACTCGTGGGCCCAGCTTGTGTGGTTCGCGGTAGCATTGTAGGTTGGCATGGTCGGTGATGACTAGTACTGGTTCTGTCGTATTCCTTAACAGGTGTCGCCAAGTTCGTAGGCCTCTTATGACCGCGAGTAATTCTCGGTCATAAATCGGGTAGTTCTGTTCAGTCTTTGTGAACGTTTGGGAGTGGAATCCGATAGGTCGGAGCAAGGGGTCTCCTCGTTTGTTCGTCTGTTCCTTGTCGGCCTGGTATAGGATGGCTCCGGTTGCAAATTGGGACGCATCTACGTATAGGATGAATTGTTGGTCTGGGTCCGGGGGTATCAGGACCGGCTCGGACGTGACCAGTCCGATTAGTCTTCTTACGGCCGTTTCGCAAGCTGTGTCCCATGCGAATTCTTTTCCTTTTTGTAGCAGGTCCGTGAGCGGTTTGGCGATCCGGGCGAAGTTGGGAATCCATGGTCTGTGATATCCGAGGAGTCCGAGGGTACTTCTTACTTCTTTGACGGTTTTGAGGGTGGTCGGCCATTCTTTAATGCCGGCGATCTTTGCAGGGTCGATCATCAGTTCTCCGTTTTCCACCCTGATTCCCAGATAGTCGATGGCCGTTTGGAAGAACTCGCATTTTGCCGGTTTCAGGAATAGATTGTGTTGTTCCAGGATTTCGAAGAAGTCGTGACAGATCTTGGTGTGAAGTTCTCGTTCTCCGGTCCCGGTCATGACAATGCAGTCGTCCATGTAGTGCCGGAATTTCCCAGGGTATTTCGCGTAGAGGGGTCGTAGCACTTCGTTCCCCATACGGGTGAAAGTGCCCGGTGCGTTGCATAACCCGAAGGGCATTACCACCCACTCGAATAGTCCTTTGTTAGTTTTAAACCCAGTTTTGTACTCGTCTCCTTCGGCGATCCGGATGTTATTGTACCCGGCTCTGATGTCGAATTTACTGAACAGTGTTTTGCCTCTGAGCTCTTCTAAGATTGACTGTATGCGGGGGAGTGGTGTAACGTCCATAACGGTGTATTCGTTTAGCCTTCGGTAGTCGTGTACGATTCGGAGCGTTCCGTCCTTCTTTTTGACTGTAAAGGTTGGTGAGCCGTAAGGAGATGCCGATGTTGTGATGTAGCCTTTGTCTAAGTTGTCCGAGAGGTATTCGTCCAATACCTTCTGTTCGTCTTTTGACAGCGGGTAGACCTTGCTATTGATCACGTCAGGGGCGTTTGGTTTTAGTTCGATCTTGTGGTCCCATTTGCGGCGTGGTGGTAACTGACGGGCTTCCTGTTCCGAGAATACTTTCCAATGTCGCTTGAAAACCGCGGGGATTGTTTGTTCCGTGTTGACCTTTCCGGCGTCATAGGCCTTTTCTGCCATTTGCTGGGCGATGGTTGTTTTGTTGATTTCGATTGGTTCCGTCTTGATCGTTTTGATGGCGACATATAATTCGTCGCCATATTCGAGTTGGTCGGCTGCCACCCTTGTCGCTTCGGTCAGGTGTTCTTTTCTAGTTAGGTTACCTTTGAGTAAGGTTTCCATTCGTGTTTCAGGGCCTTTTACGATTCCCGTTGCCCAGTCAATTTCGGGGTTGAACGTTCGTAACCAGGGGTATCCGAAAATGAACCGGTCCTTCCCTAGGTTAGTGACGAAGAACCTTTCTCGTCCGGTTTGTTGTCCTCTAGTTACCAGGAGGTCGCAATAATGCGTGATATCTCCTGCCTGGTTTGATGTCCCATCTATATTAATGATAGGACGTACTTGTTCTAGCTTCTTGGTTCCGAGGCGTAGTCTGGCCACGGTCTTGTAATCCACGAAGTTTTCTGTTGCGCCGCTATCGACGAGCGCTGTTTCTTCTGCCTTTCCTCGATACGTGTACAGTGAAAACGGCAACTTGATTGAGTTTTGTTTGTTTATGTACATCGTTCGTATCTTCAGGGCCCTAACTACGGCAGCTAGTTTCGGGCTTGGTAAAAATCCTGCAGCGCAGTGATCGCGCGGATTTTTACCTCTTCGGGTTCGTCTGGTAGCATTCTGAGGACGCCTTCTAATCCTCCGATCTGTTTCAAGGCTTCGTCGTTACTGATGGTCGCCTTTGGTTCGGCGACTTCTGCGGTGCGGGCGCGACTCGACTGCCCTTGGTACGTTTTTTTCGGTTTCTGGGGACAATCACGACTGATGTGTCCCTGCGCTTTGCAAATGAAGCATGCGCCTTTCTGGTAGAGGTCCTGCCTTTCTGGGCTCCACTGCCCTGGCCCAAATCTTCTGCCGGTGTTTCCTGCGTCCACATCCATGGGGACGACTTGACTGGTTGTCTGTGGGGCTCTCCCTTGGTTGGGTTTTGGCCCGTATGCTAGTTTTTGTGTCGGTTGGTAGTTTCGTAGCCCTAAGTATTGGGCTAGTTGTTGTACCGGGAACGGTTTCTTTGCGGTGACGTTCCTGAGTTCTTTGTACACCGTCTGTCGTTCTCTGGCTTTCTTTTTCCACGCGTTCATGGTGGTCGGTGCTGGTACGTTGTGCGTGATGATTTCTTGGAGGAGCTTCGGTGGGAGTCCCTCCCTGAATTTGACGATTGCTCCGAGGTCGTCCTCTCTGTAGCCAGACTCTTCTCGGAGTCGGTCGAAAGTGGCGATGTAGGAGTCAATGTCTCCTCCGATCATCTTCAGTTCTTGGAACTTCTGTAGGGCGTTCAACTTGGCGTCTGAGTCGATGTACGCCGCCCTGAAATCGTGTTCGAATGAGTCCCATAGCATGTCGCTACTTTGGGGTACTCCGTGGACCTTGACTTGGTCCCTGAGCCAGCGCCTTTTGGCGTTTGCCCATGCATCCACGTTTGGTCCGACGATATAGGACAGGCACAAGGCCGTCTTTAGGTATGGGACCTGGAAGGTTCTGCTTTCTCCATTGAGGAGTTCGTATCCCAGGAATTTGTCCAGGAATAGGTCGGATTTGGCTCTGTTGCCATCGAAAACCGGGGGAGGGAGGCCGATGAGTCCTCCCCTGCCCTGCCCGTTACTTTGGGCTGACTGTGCTGGTGCAACCATCGTGGCTGCGATCGTGTCCATTGGCACCGGTCCCACTGAAGGGGCTGCCGATATTTGTGCCGGTTCTGGTGCAGTGATAACGTGCTGCCCCGTCTGGTGGTTGGGATCCGCTACGTCCCACCATCCTAATCCTAGGTCGTTTGTAATGTTGACCATGTTGGCTCCTCTGGTATGCCAAGTTCCGTCGTTGTCGTCTTCTAGTAGAATGAACCACGCGTGTCCTGTGTGGGTTCTCTGTTGTTCGTCGGTGTGCGTGTAACTGTAAAGTTCAACGGGGTACCACTTGCTATCGTGCTTGACCCAGTATCCAAGCTGAGCGACGTCTTTGATCCAAAGAGCTTCCCCTTGTACGTTACGGGGTAGGTCGTCTCGTTTCCTCTTGGTTGCGGGTACGTAGGTGTTGAGGTTCGGTGCAAGTGAGAGCGGTAGAGCTGCCAGCGTGTCGGAGGTGAAAGCCTGACTTATGTTACGCCCTGCGGTGCGTAAAGGCCAGACGTTGGCAGTTCGGTGTTCGGTGCTTAAGCACGCTCTACGTTCGGGGGCTGGTCTCCCTACTCAGCGGTTCGGGCTTGGATAGCGGTCCAAGACTTGGTTCGAGAGCCTGACGCACACTGGTGCTGCTCTTCTGACAATGCAAGTAAATGCGGTGTGTCCACGGTCTAATTCGACTACTAGCGGGTTCTCCGTCTAGTATCCCACACAGCCGGGGGTCGGTGTCACGGTCAGTTGTTCGTCGTACCTGCGCAGAGGTAATAGGTCTTCAAGTAGTCTGAAGGGATCGGGTTCACGCTAAGTCGCAACGCGGACTTAGGTACAGGAAGAAGAGGTTCAACTGGGTATTATCCCTGAAGACTACTGCTTGTTGATACAGGTTCAACTAAGTCAGGCTTAAGGCCTAACTGTCTATCGTAGAGGTCTTTTATAGTAACGAGGCATGGTCCGTGCGCGAAGTAGGGGAACTACGAAGCGAGTCTGAAGAGCGTTGGCAAACGAGTCTGTAAGGTGAAACGAGGTGTTAGGTACATCAATCGTAAGTTTTAAGCGAAGGGATGATAGTTATGAAACGAGGCACTTGAGTGTCAACCGTGCTGCGCAATGTATGAGTCAATCGGTATGAGTCACGAGTCTGGTCGAAGCGTAAGTAAGAGTGAGTCATGAGTCTGGTCCGTCACGGGGTCAAAGAGTCAGGTGATGGTGAGAGAGAAAGAAAAAAGCGGGGTCCGTTCCAGCGGATCGTAACATCAATGCCATGACCCTCATAACAGATGCCTACCTGGAGGGCTCTGCACGATCCTGCCTCGACACCTTGGCAAGGTACCCCGATGTCCCTATGCCCATCTCCAACTCAAGGCGGCAGAACGAGCGGAGCAAGAGAGTCGAGACCGCATCCAAAAAACCCTACAGCCCTTTCCTGCCACTCCCACCGATCCCTCTGCCGATGGACCGGTGGAGACCATCCAAGGAACCCATAGCCAGCTTTCTGGAAAGGGAGGTCAAGATGCCCCCAGCTCTCACTCGACTACTAGATCCAAGGGACCGAAGAGGGGGAGAGGGCAGTCAACCCCGCGTCGCATGGTGGCATCCTCTGCTGCACGCAAAGGGAAGGGACGAGGCACTCCAACTTTTACCCCCAACGAGAGCCCCGGACTCGGCCCTCACATCCTATCTCAAGATAAGTTCCCCATGACCGACGAATACCTGACCATGTGCCAGGAGGTCTGGAACTGCACTCGGAAGCATGCACAGGACGCCTACCCTCTCACGCGTATGGGAGTTGTTGTCGAACTCTTTCGCTCAAAACAGCGAGAGAAAGAAAGGAAAGAGAGGGAAGACCGAGAGGAAGCAGAAGCACAGAAGGACTACCACCTCGAAGGAGGAGAGGATCCTGATGACTACATCGACTGGGAAGCCCAGGATCGAGGTGACTGAGAGCTGTGGAAAGCTCGACCTTAAAGGGGAGATGATGTTATGGACTTACCTCGATCTACAGGACAAGTCCCGCCACCCGACCTCGGAACCCATCTCTCCTCCTTTCGATCCACGCCCATTCCTATCCCAAAACACGCCTGTATGCACTGGGCCTTCTGCAAGAAGTCTAGCTGCGAGTGGCACGCCTAGACCCCTTATTGTTCTGAAGTGTGGTACCTTTGTTCTGACATCCTGTGAGACTTACGATGGCTCAATACTGACATACTTACTGATCCAATGACTGATTGTTCTCATGTTATTGTCCCAAAGACCAAAAACGCACTCTATGATATCATAGCTTACTGATGGCTTACTGATACCTAAGAAGAGCTGACAGGCCTGAGAAAGACTGCTTATTGATCGTGCTTGCTACTTACAAATCCCTAAGTAGTAGAACTTGTATTTAAACCCTGCAGCAGTTGTAGAGTCGAGCCAAGCTCGACTTAATCAAACACCAGTCTTGCTGACTATCTTCTCACCTCTTGGAGTGACCCCTCTCATCGTCTAACCCACTCTCGTTCCCCTTGGATAACCTCCAAGGACCCTCGAAGCTTAGTGATTGAGCTATATCAATCAGCACTCCAGAACAGGTGAGACGCTACTGCGAACTCTATCAAGAGTCGAGCGTCAGCGATTCTTGACAGCGCGGTTGGGACTGGATGGCTCGCCCTTGGGCTGAGGATCCGGCTTTGGCACAGTCTACATCCATTGGGACCGGTTGGTTTGCCATCCATGGCGGGGCGTTGGTGGAGGTGTACTGAGGCCTCCCTGGTTGAGGTTGTGGGCGCTGCGGGGGTCGTCCTCCTCAATTCGGGCAATTAAACAGATTGGGGTTTGTCCCTCTTGCAGGGAAGGGGGTGCGTCGGGGGCCGAAGATCTGGTCTATGACCTGGCGTGACTTGACACTCTCTATGGCTCTTTCCTTGATGTCTGTATAAGCGTGGATGAGGGGTGGCTTCATAACATCTTCGGCCACTCCTCGAGGAAGGCCTTGGATGAAGAACTGTTTAGTTTCCAAGTTGCCGATGGTATATCCAGCTTCTCTGGCCAATTGTTCAAATTGCGAAATATATTGGTCGATTTCTGGCCATTTCATGCGTAGAGTTTGGAGCTTTAGTTTGGCTCATTCTTCTCTTTGAGTGTCTTGGAACTGGTGTGCGAATTCGTCCAGAAAAGCCGTCCACGTGGCCGGGATGTCATCCGCCGCATTGAGGGTGTCAAAGAAGTTGCCAAAGTCTCGGGTCCAGCTGGTGACAAGGGGGCCTTTTATCAAGGTGACAGCCAAGGCTATCCGTTTAAGATAGGAGTTCATGCCTCCTACGTTGTTATTGAGGCGGATGTAGGCTTTGAGCTCCTCGATAAAGTCATCTGCTCATTCACGATTGCCATCAAATATGGCGGGAAGCGCTCCCATCATTTTGGGGTCGATTGCTGCTTGTCCCACTGCTGGAGGTGGGGGAATTGGAGGTCCAGGTCCTGGTGCACCTCCTCCTCCACCACCACCACCACCACCTCCTCCTCCTGGGGGGCCTCCTGATATTGTTGTCCGTCTCATGGCTGTGTTGAGGTGATTTTGTATGGAGCCGCTGGAGGCGGAGGGGAGTACAGGTGGAGATGTTGCTTGTGAGGGGGGAACTTGTTGCGCGGGGGCAGCTGTCGATGTGCTGATGAGGGTTGTCATGGTGTCCTGGTAGGATGGTGGGGCAATTGAGAGTGCTTGGACTCGTTTCACGAGTTGGTCAAGGGTGTCAGACCTTGGTCTGGTGTCTGGGGTTTCTTGGGAGTCCGAGCTCTCGTTGTCTGACGTTGACGAAGAGGAGTGATTTCGGGTGTGGTCCTCAAATGCGAAATTGGGTGGTACCTCTCCCAGAGGGTAGTTAAATTCCTCGACTTCGGGAATTGGTTCTCCCCAGTTGGGGTAGGTTTGTCCTTCTCTGTGGCTCAGTATGTGCCAACGCTCGTTAGTCGTCTTCCAGTAGACGAAGGCTGCTTTGCCTTCTCCGTACTTCCCTGATGGGTATAATAGATGTACTCCATAGTTTCTCCTCTGGGAGGCGGGTGCTTCTCTCCAAAACACGTGAGAGTTGGGCGGCGGGATGTCCTTGTCCAGGTAGTTCTCCAAGAACTCCACTGTCGGGTTGAAGCCTACTTGTGAGGCCGTATTGACTCGAAGTCAAGTCTGATGTCACTGCTATGGTTTCACCAGCTCACTTAGTAGCAATGGGAAGATAGGATGACGATGAAGACAACCATGAAGACGATGATGACGATTGCTACTCCGAGCATGAACCCGTCTGTGTACCGGGTGTGACTTGAAGAAGAGTACAACTCCTACTTAGAGCAAAGGCGGTCAAGGGAGACCCAAGATCGCTTTCACTCTGAGTGGAAAGACGAGGGTCAGCTGCAAAGACGGCTTGTCTTTGACAGCGAGCCCTGAGCAGGGAACAACGATGTATAGCGACGAAAGACTTGACTTAGCGAGTCCTACTGGTACATGGCACGTATAAATAGGTACAGGGGAGGCTATGCCCATAAAGCCAGAACAGCGGTACATCAAACTATCACAGGTCAGCGGCGGTCAGCGCATCAGAATCAGTCACATCAGAACGAAGGCCCATCAGAACGTAGGCCCATCAGAACATATCGTAGAAATGGAAGCAATAACACAAGCCCGGTTGCAGAACTTACCCCGTTCCATGGCATACAAGCTAGCCGTCTCGGGAGCCGGTAACATGGGATGTCATCAGGGAGCTGGAGAGGTGGACTCAACCCCAGGTCTCGTAGGATGCGCTCTACAACATGGTGTTTGAGGAGGGGGGAGAGGATGGGGGCAAAATTGATGCGTGAGTCACTGTTGATGTGCTCTAGGATGGCGTTGACAAAAACTGATGGGTCTTTGATCATGGGAAAGTTTGACATGGTGGTGGTATGAGTTCAACGTGCGTCCCACCACCTCATTACTACCAGTGCTGCACTGGCCGGCTGTCGACAGCTGCAGGGATAATAATGGTGGCACAGGAGCAGCAGCAGTTGGAACCGTGGGCCCCGGCTGTCTGTGATGTGGACGGATGCACAGCAACGAGGAAGTATAGGTTCGTTTGTGATTGGGAACATGGTGCATGTGGAATGGAACACCCCCACCTTTTGGAGGAATGGCTAAGAGCAGTCGCAGTCTAGGACCGGGAGCTGGGATCCTTTAGCTTCGTTGTGTAACACTGGTAGACCTGAATGATTGTTCACATTTCATGCCTCTTGGACGAGTACGGAGTTTCATGGGGCCCTGATAACACCAGACCCCGCGGGGCAGCGAACATGGTCGGGAGGTCACGGTGTTCCTGAAGGCATGAGCATGTTGACCGTGATACAGCTTGCTTTGGAATCAGCATGACTGAGCAAGTGTGCAAGGACGCCCTTGTTGAGATCATGCGTGCAGCGAAAATGTAGGATCCAAACAATAATCACACTAGAAGGTGGCATGCAGCACACGGCCTTCTTCTAGTTCATGATATCGGTTGAGGGAGGGTGTGGAAAGGGGATCTGGACCCGGATGGATGACATGAGGGCAAAGATCTTTCCCTATGTTATTTTATATGCAACTAGGGCGTTGTCTGATAACTCAAGCATGAGGACATAGCGAAAGTCTCGCATACGTACTGACATGCCATGTATGGACGTCAAGCCATAAGTTGACGCTCCTTAACATCATACCACCACCATGTCCAAAATTCCCATGCGCCAAGCAGAGGGAATCAAGACCAGAATCACCAACATCTCTACTGCTCTCGTCAACGAACTAGACCATTATCAACAACTTGCCCCCTCCTACCTGTTAGACCTCGAACACACCCTCACCCCCATCCTAAACCATCCCATCTCTATCGAGCTGGCAGCCAAGAACAAAGCCCCCTCCTCCGAGCCACCCAGCACCCCCTCCGAACTCAAAGACATTCAAACCTCCCTCACCTCTATTACAAAGGCACTTTCTGACCTGCAGAGGAAGGTCAACGCTCCCCCTCCAACCAGCGCCCCCAAAGGCCCCACAGCGAACAACAAGGCCCCCTCTAGGACAAACCCTAAGACCTACTCGGCAATCACTGGTTCTAGGCCGCAGACACACAGCATTGTCGTCAGCCTATCACATCTCACCCTGTCAGCCGAATCCCGGCCAACCCCGGGAATTATCTGTGCCACCGTCAACAAACAGCTCACTGAAACCGTACCTAGTCTACCTAGAATAGCTGCCATTCGCTGGACAGCCAAGGCCAATCTAGTAGTGTTCAGTTTGCCCACCACCTCCCCTAGTACTCTGCAAGCGACTGCACCCCACATCACAGGAATTATCTCCAAAGCCTTTCAGCTACCGCCCGACAACCCCCTCCCCCCTGCAAGGGCCAATGCTAAATGGTCCAAAGTCACAATAAATGGTATCCCCACTGGCGCATCCAACTCCAGAGGGGTATACACCCCCGAAGAGTGTCATAGCACACTCGCCGCCCTCAACCCAGCCTACGCCTCCCTCTCAGTAACACAGCTACCCAGCTGGGTACACCCACCATCTTCCTACGTTGCAGGCTCTGTCTCCTCCCTCTCTTTCTCCTTTGAGGACCCAGACGGTAGCAAATGCAAAGCCCTGCTCTCTCTTCGATACTTCTTCTGCTTCGGCAATAGGGTTTCGATCAGAAAGTGGAAGCAGCGCAAGCCATCTCAAAATCCCACCACCCAGAAACAAGGCGATGACAGTAGCGATGTCGAGTTCATCCTAAACGCCCCCGGCCCGAACACACAACCCACCCCTCAAAGCGAGCAATCAGCAAGAAAGCAACCAGCACCCCTCAAGACATCCAAATCTCAACCCACCACCACCGCTACAGCAAAAAAGAAGCACTAACGTCACAAGGGCAACTCACACGAGCGCCAGGCCACCCCATCAACAAGGCTCTCCCTCCAATTTTCCGGCAGTTGCCCTGCTGGGCCTACAAGCTTAGCACGTTTCAGTTTCTTTGTGGCGCACCCACACGGTTGAGGAAAGCGGACAGATAGCTCCCATAACAGATTACTCACAATTATGTCAATGTACATACAAGGAAGTCCTACATGGGGTTCTGTACCCCGAGGCAGACCATAATGGATTCTAAAAAAAAAAAAAAAGCCATAAGTTACACATAATGTGGATGACTAACGAGGAAGATGAGGAGGTGCGTGGTGCATCCATTGTCCCCCATAGCACTTCGATTGCATTAGACAAGTAACATTAACTGGTTTCCAACAGTCTGATCTGGATGAACTCTCAGGCTCTTCGCCCTCAGTCTTCCCACTGCCACCGCAGACTATGCCTTCACGCTCGTCATGGGTCAAGACCAAGCTCAAGCTACCCACCCAGACTGAGAAGCCCTCTCGCACGCCCCGCGCTATTCGCAAGGTGAAATTTGACAGCGACATTGAGTTGGAAGACAACAACGATCCCCACGATGGGGATGGAAAGCAACCGCTGACTGTGATGATACGTCAAGCAGCACTCGCAGGTGTGGTTGGGTCCTCTCACATTTCGCTAGGTGGGTTCATGTTCCTCGTTCTTTCTCTAATTATCCCATCGATAAATGAAACATGCAAGAAGAAACAACAGAACGAGGCTAAAATCACGCTGTGGCCCAAGAGACGGCACACAAACAAACGACACTTCTGAGAAGATGAAAAGGTGCGCGTACATCCCACTCTCATATTCTCCTGGTCTGATGCCCCGTACCAGGTGGGGACGATCAACCACCTCCGGGGACAAGATGTTTCTCCATGCCTGCCTCGTTACTCGTTACTACCAGTCCCGCAACAGCCAGCGACAGCAACAAGCATGCAAAATCGATGGCACCAGAGCAGCAGCAGAAAGAGTCGAGACCATGGACCATGGCTGTCTGTGATGTGGACAGATGCCTGGCAAGAAGTATAGGCTGGTCCACGATTGGAAACGTGGTGCATGCGGAATGAAACACCTGCACCTTCTGGAGTCGTGACTAGGAGTGGTTGCGGTCCAGGACCTCGAGCAGGGATCTTTTAGCTTGATTGAAACCCACGTTGGCGGGCTTGGTTGATGTTCCGTTTGAGTATCTATTGTAGCATCACACCCCTGGGCTAGGCACCCAACGTACTCTCGGCGCTATTGTTGGGTGTTGTGTGCCACTGTCAGGCAGACCTGAGTGATTGATCTTCCATCACACCTCTTCAACTTGCTTTCCCACCTACCTGCGGGTGCTTTCGATACAATCGCTTGGTATTCAGATGTTATCAATCAGGTTTCTCCTGTATGTCGAGCGAGATCCACTCTCACCATCCCTGAAGTACTAACCCAATCTCATAAAGTCATCTTCTCCATCGAGTCCCCTTGTTAATCACTGGCTTGGTCCAATCATTGTTTCCTTGCATCCCCCGCTCGTCGACTCTAATTGATCTCTCATCTGAAAGTCTCATGATGGACGGTCATTCTTGGCAAGAGTCTGGTCTAGCACGAGATCAAGGTATGCCATTTGTACGATGGCCTGAACAAATGCTGACCGTTCCAGGTAGGACTGGTGACAATCGACATGCTTCCCAACGATGTGCTCGTCGAAATATTCAATTTCCATCAAAATATCGACTCTCTGCGATGGGCCTTTCAGCCGCTCAACAGGTGGCGTACACTTGTCCATATGTGTCGTAGATGGAGATGCCTCATTTTTGCATCACCACGTCGCCTCAACCTACGACTCGATTATCATGGATATCGACCTATGTCGGAGGTGCTGGATGTCTGGCCCATTCTGCCTGTATCACTATTATCAACCTTTGGCGAATCGGACCAGCGGTGGGATAACATAGTTGCTGCACTCGAATTGGAGCACTCCAATCGCATCTGTGACACTAAGGTGCTCCCTATCGCCCATGCACTCATGTCCCTCGCCAACCCACCTACAAGACTCACAGAGTTTCTATCCCCCATGGGAGTTCAATGGGGAGAACACCACCCACTATTGCGCTTGCTGGCCGCATGCCAACAAGACCTGGGACCCTTCTTGCCAGAGAAGAGGAACCCTTCTGTCTACCATTGCCCCAGAACTCCACGCCCCTCCTCTAATGATGAATTCGTCATGGGCCTTGATGAAGAAAACCCGCCACTGCGGGGAGACCCCAACCACCCTGGCCCAGATCGGACTCGCTATAGCTTTGGCCAGACGGACCACTACCCAGTCTTCATTAGGGATGGGGAAGATTTAATCACAGCGGACTATATCTGCTACAAGCAGGACGGTGAGGAGACATACATCGAAGGGACTATGGGGAGAAACTCCCCTATCTATCGTAAGAGTCTGCACACATGCCCCCAGCCAAACCCAAACCTAGACAACCCCCGCCACATCCACAATGACCACCTCCACATCTTCCAGCCTGAAAGTACCATCAAAGAGCTCGTTGACTGCACTGTGCACGCACTAGGCGACCCTGGTGTAACCACCAAAGTCACCCGTTACCGTTCCCTCTTCGACCGTCACTCCACTGCACTCTGCCGCCTCAGACTCACTGAGGAAGAACTCCGCCGCACCTCCAACGATGTCAAGAACTCGCGAAGTTCATCTATGCTTACTTACGTTTTTGCGGACTGACTACGATACATGCATTCAACTGCCAGTGAGCGCAGCCATGGGTGCAACCCCGTTATGGCACATTGCGCCATAAAAATAGCTAAGTCTTCTTACGGTATTACGTTCTCAGGTTCTGGATATGGTACTAGTATCTCACAGAGTACGGTGACTAAGAATGACCAAGATTGCTGACTGGATTGCTGACTAAAATCGAATAAACCAAGTAGCTCGACTGCTAGTTCTGACTGATTGCTTATGAGTCTGGTTACAAATCTCGCTAGTTACTGTACTATTACTGACTGATCACTTACTGGTTTGATTACTGTACAAGTATGATGACTGAGCCGGTTTGTAAGACGATTACAGACCAAACCTGTATATAAGCCCAGTGGGCAGAGTAGTACGAGCCTTAAGTTCGACTTAATCATCTTCTACTCGCATATTCCTGTCTAGCAAGCACCTCAAGAGAGTGGCCCTATTTCCTATCGCTATTCTCTTATGTTGCGTTCAGGGTAACATCTGAGCAGACCCGAAGCTTAGTGCTTGTGCTATAACAAGCAACACTCACGTGCTTGAAAGCGTCGCCGTAACTGAGTCGTAACAAAGTGACTTAGGTGACCAGAGTTTATATCAGGGGTACGCAAACCTTGACAAACGAGCTCATCCCCATGGAACAATGCATTGTCCATGCCCATGCTTCGACTCGTGTATTCGAGCACATCTACGCAGTTTGCCCCGAACCTGAGCCCTCCTACCCCATCTGGCCCGTGCCCGCACTCCGCCCTGGTCAAGGACCATCCCTACCTCGTGCTCACCCCTACTGTTGTCCCCCTCCTGCCAACCCAATCATGTGCTTTGAGTGCATGGAACCGAAACCAGACCACCTCCCCTGCGACTGCCCCTCCCACGGAAGGTGCACTTATTGTGGAAGTGAGTTCCACGACTCGGACATGTGTGTCGCCCCTCACCTCCAGTGTGCCATTGGGACTTGCTGTGTCCCCATCTGGCATGCAAATCATGGCACCCAATGCACAGCGCCACTTGCAGTGCACGCCCTCCAACTCCTAGCCGCTGAGCTTGATGCCTTCTTGACCCCTGAGGACTTGAGCGTTGGCACGCCCTCCTACACGTCCGAAGATGACTAAAACTCACGTGTGAGTGAGTTCTTTAAGGGGAGCATGATGTTACGATCTGCCCCACGGACTACCCCTTTTCTTTTTTCTCGTTGACTCAGACCGTGCTTACTATACCTACCAGACTCATTTCCACTCTGACTCATCCTCTTTTATGAACTTTGGCTGTGATTAGTGATCTTCTGGTTTGCTTACTGATGATACTCTCGCACGACTCATTATGCTTACTGTTCATTCCCATGAGCTTACTGATCATTCTCGCGTTACTCATCACCTTTATTATGCTCACTAATCCCCTTCCCTATTGTCTGACTCATCCCTCCACCTTGCTTATTGTTCTCTGACTCACTACTTACAAAGACTGCTGACTTGTCCCTTACCAAGCCTTGATGGCCTTCTCCTATATAAACCCCTGTAAGTAGACTATTGGGCCTTAAGCCTGATTTAACTTGAATCTTACATTCTTGTGCTCAGTAGCTTCCAAGAGGGAAGACCTCTGTTTGACTTCTTTAAGAACGTCTCAAGGAACCAAGGAACCCTCTTATCAGCAGGGAAGCAACTTAGCTTTGTTACAGAACTTACTAGAACCACTTAGGACTCATGGTAGAAACCTGTCACCGCTAGGTTGACAGACCGATGTCCTTAGTAGCAGTGGAGGGACAGCACTCCGATGAATGCTGAGACGAGCGCGAATATGACAATGAAGAGAGCTAGCATGCACCAGTACGTCTTCTGGGAGTAGAGCAATAAGTTGAACCAAGGGCGATGAAGTACTAAGGCTAGCTCGTATAAATACAACAATGGGGAGGCTATTCCCATAAAGCCTTATACGGACGGTAGCAACGATCAGATCAAGGGCGGGCGGTAATCAAGACAGCTAGCTAGGGATCAGGCATCAAGCCTGTCAGGGTACAATCTCACTTGTACGGAAGGGGACATAGGGTGCACACGAACATAACTCATGGCCAGTTCTAGAACTTACCATGGTCCAGTAGCCCATCCAACAAGACTACTCCCATGAGCCGGTGACAAAACCACTCCACGGAGGGACACTGTTTCAGTGGTCACTTTAGACTTCTACACACATTGCATCTACTTGCACTAGGACCAGCCTCTTACGAGAGTGCTCACTGAGTATGGGAGGCCAGCCCCCATCGAACGAACTAGTGCTTGCCTAAGCAAACACCAAACCAACTTGCCAATGTCTGGCCCTTGTGCCCCATAGGAGTGTAACAGAAATAAGTCCAAGAGCAAGATGTGAGCAAGAGGGAAGTAGAGAGGAGGGGGAAGGGGAATCAAGACGAACTTGAACTCAATTCAGCATGGCTGCATGGTAAGGTGTTCGAAGTCGAAGGTCAAAGGTTGAAGGGATAAGAAGGCAGAAAGGTGGGCGAGGTGGGCAGTCCTGGTTGTGCCCAAAATGGGCAAAAGACCAGACTCAACCGGACTTTCAAACTCTACACGTGACAGGGAACGTTGTTTAACAAATTTGCATGACATGTTTGTTTTTCTTCCCCAGTCGCAACGTTCAAGCTTGTACATTTGTATGTTACATCAATGGCTGCCATCTTTGGCACCGTGATGCTGCAAGCCCACTTTGATGGGCTTGTTTTAACTGCAAGTCCTTCGGATCTGACATGTTGCATGGCACTGGCATGTTACATCGACAGTTGTCATCTTCGGCGCTGTGATGCTGCAAGTCTACTTTGATAGGCTTGTTTTAACTGCCAGTGCAGCCTCTGGATCTGACACATTGTGTGGCACTTGCATGTTACATCGATGACCACCATCTTTGGTGCTGCGATGCTGTGAGTCCACTTTGATGGGCTTGCTTTAACTGCAAGTGCTGCTAGTGTTCTGCAATGGGTAGCATACCCACATCAGATTTACGACTACTATCACTCTTGAGTTTCCATTTGTATGTACTGTAATAATTGACAAAATGCGATGTATTACATTATGGAAACAAACACAACCACGTCGCTACCATATGTGACTCAACTGACACGGCAATATCAGAGTCCTTTCCCATCTTGCCAAGGACACAGCCATGCCATACTCCTATGATGCACCTCCTACGACACCACCTGGTCCATGAAAATGCAAGCTTGCAGCAAAGCTTGCTGACCAGGACAATGTTGCCCAGCCAGTGCTTAAGCAACAGCGAGTTGCTCTTCAACAATATTGTGAAGCCAATAACACTGGTACTGGTGATGGTGCCAGTGATGGTGATGGACCACTGAGAGCACATTACTCACCAGTCTCACCCCAAATG
Organism: Russula dissimulans; assembly: GCA_022376545.1. Classification (NCBI taxonomy): domain Eukaryota; kingdom Fungi; phylum Basidiomycota; class Agaricomycetes; order Russulales; family Russulaceae; genus Russula; species Russula dissimulans. The sequence goes on along the minus strand of WTXJ01000153.1, from coordinate 30,610 downwards.
CTGCCTTGAAGTTGATAGCCCCAATGATGATGACACAGATGACAGTGCTTCATCTACCCCACCCCACAGACAATGAGACCCATCAATACAATCCATAAGTGACAGTGGCGACGATGGCTTGGATATCTTGAAGATGTTCGTGCCCAAGAAGAACAGAAATAAGAGAGGGGAAGTGGGGACTGAGACAGTGGTCCAAGAACTGGGTGGGTCGTTACACATTTTTTTGCATGTCAGCTGAATGTCCTTGAAGCACGATTGATGAAAATGTGGGATGCACCTGTATACACATTCTATGACCCTATCCCCACAATTGAGGAGACTGGTGGCCGTTGATGCCATATCTTCAAATGTTCCGCTGTTAGCTGTAAACAGAAGGTCAGGTGGTTCCTTGATACAAATGACAAAGGGTCTACCTCAAATTTGCGAAGCCATTCAAAGAGGTGTTGGGGCGAGGAGGCATTCAGGAAGGCATACAAAGTGAAAGACCTGGACCAGGTGCGATCAGCGTTGGGCAAGCTCAAGAACTCACCAAATGGGAATATCACAGCAATATTTTCAAACCTGGAGGGCAAGGGTGTAGTCAGTTACATGCACCGCCAGCATACTTCAGAGGAAACTCGGTACGCACGCTCTCCCATGTTCCCATCACTAATAACTTGACTTGTGTTACGATCCGCTGGAACGGACCGTTCTTTTTTTCTCACCATCACATGACACCTTTTGACCCCGTGACAGACTAGACTCGTGGCCAGACTTGACTCATACTTACTTACTCAGAATGCGCAGCAACGACTCAGTACTCAAGTACCTCGTTTCATACTTATCACCCCTTCGCTTACTCTGATACTTAGCACATGATTGATACACCATTCAGTACCTCGTTTCACTTAAATCTTTCCGCAGTTACTGTATTCACAGACTCGCCTCCAGCCCCCGCCCCAGACTCGTATCAGTTCCCCTTACTATATGCATGGACCAAGCCTCTTTACTATAAAAGCCCTCTACGATAGACAGTTAGGCCTTAAGCCTGACTTAGTTGAACCTGTATCAACAAGCAGTAGTCTTCAGGGATAATACCCAGTTGAACCCTCTTCTCTCTATACCTAAGTCTGCGTTGTGACTTAGCGTGAACCGACCCCTTCAGACTACTTGAAGACCTACTACCTCCACGCAGGTATGACAAACGACTGACTGTGACACCGACCCCCAGCTGTGTGGGATACTAGACGGCGTACCCGCTAGTAGTCGAATTAGACCGTGGACACACCGCATTTACTTGTATTGTCAGATAGAGCAGCACAAGTGTGCGTCAGGCTCTCAAACAAAGTCTTGGATCACTACCCAAGCAAGAAACCGCTGAGTAGGAAGACCAGCCCCCGGACATAGAGCGTGCTTAAGCACCCAAACCCTGAACCACCAATGTCTGGCCTTTACGCACCGCAGGGCGTAACATAAGTCAGGCTTTCACATCCGACATGCTGGCAGCTCTACCGCTTTCTCTAGCACCGAATCTCAACACCTACGTACCTGCACCCAAGAGAAAACAAGACAACCTACCCTGCAGCGTACAAGGGGAAGCACTCTGGATCAGAGACATCGCTCAACTTGGATACTGGGTCAAACATGAGAACAAGTGGCACCCTGTTGAACTTTACAACTATACACACACCGACAAACAACAGAGGATCCACACAGGACATGTATGGTTTATCCTATTAGAAGACGAAAATGACAGTGCTTGGCATACCAGAGGAGATGGTCAACATTACAAACGACCTAGGACTAGGGTGGTGGGATGTAGCAGATCCCAACTACCAGATGGGGCAGCACGTTATCACTGCGCCAGAACCAGCACAAATATTGGCAGCCCCTTCAGCGGGACCAGTGCCAATGGACACGATTGCGGCCACAATGGTCGCACCAGCACAGACAGCCCAAAGTAATGGGAAAAGCAAGGGAGGGCTCATTGGCCTTCCACCCCCGATCTTCAATGGCAACAGAGCCAAATCCGACCTATTCCTGGACAAGTTCCTGGGATACGAACTCCTCAATGGAGAAAGCAGAACCTTCCAGGTCCCATACCTAAAGACGGCCTTGTGCCTGTCCTACATCGTCGGACCTAACGTAGATGCATGGGCTAACGCCAAGAGGTGCTGGCTTAGGGACCAAGTCAAGGTCCATGGAGTACCCCAAAGCAGCGACATGCTGTGGGACTCATTCGAACACGACTTCAGGGCGGCGTACATCGATTCAGATGCCAAGTTGAACGCCCTACAGAAATTCCAAGAATTGAAGATGATCGGAGGAGACATTGACTCCTACATCGCCACTTTTGACTGACTCTGTGAAGAGTCCGGCTACAGAGAGGATGACCTCGGAGCAATCGTCAAATTCAGGGAGGGACTCCCACCAAAACTCCTCCAGGAGATCATCGCGCATAATGTGCCAGCCCCTACCACCATGAACACGTGGAAGAAGAAAGCCAGAGAACGACAGACAGTATACAAGGAACTCAGAAATGTCACTGCAAAGAAACCATTCCCTGTGCAACAACTAGCCCAATATCTAGGGCTACGAAATTACCAGCCAACACAGCGACCAATGTATGGCCCGAAAACCAACCAAGGAAGAACCCCACAGACAACCAGCCAAGTTGTCCCCATGGATGTGGACGCAGGAAACACAGGCAGAAGGTTTGGACCAGGGCAGTGGAGCCCGGAAAGGCAGGACCTCTACCAGAAAGGCGCATGCTTCATTTGCAAAGCGCAGGGACACATCAGTTGCGATTGCCCCCAGAAACTGAAGAAACCATACCAAGGGCAGCCGAGTTGCGCCCGCGTCGCAGAGGTCGCCAAGCCGAAAGCAACCATCAGTAACGAAGAAGCCCTGAAACAGATCGGAGGACTTGAGGGCGTCCTCAAAATGCTACTGAACAAACCTGAAGCGGTAAAATCCGTGCGATCAGTGCACTGCAGGATTTTTACCAGGCCCAAAACTAGCTGCCATAGTTAGGGCTCTAAAGATACGGACAATGTACATAAACAAGCACAACTCAATCAAGTTGCCATTTTCATTACACACGTATCGAGGAAAGGCAGAAGAAACAGCGCTCGTCGACAGCGGCGCAACAGAAAACTTCGTGGACTACAAAACCGTGGCTAGGCTACGTCTCGGAACCAAGAAGTTAGAACAAGTACGCCCCATCATTAATATAGATGGGACATCAAACCAGGCAGGGGACATCACGCACTATTGCGACCTCTTGGTAACCAGAGGACAGCAAACCAGACGAGAAAGATTTTTTGTCACTAACCTAGGGAAGGACCGATTCATTTTCGGATACCCCTGGTTACAAACATTCAACCCCGAAATCGACTGGACAACAGGGATTGTAAAAGGTCCAGAAACACAGATGGAAACCTTACTCAAAGGTAACCTAACCAGAAGGGAACATTTGGCCAAAGCAATGAGAGTGGCAGCCAGCCAACTTGAAGAAGGCGACAAACTGTATGTCACCATCAGAATGATCAAATCTAAACCAGTCGAAGTCAACAAGGCAACCATCACCCAGCAAATGGCAGTAAAAGCTTACGACGCTGGGAAGGTCAATATGGAACAAACAATCCCTGCGGTTTTCAAGCGACATTGGAAAGTATTCTCGGAACAGGAAGCCCATCAACTACCACCACACCGCAAATGGGATCACAAGATCGAACTGAAACCGGACGTGCCCGACGTAATCAACAGCAAAGTCTACCCACTGTCAAAGGACGAACAAAAGGTACTCGATGAATACATCACGGACAATTTGGACAAAGGCTACATCACAGCGTCGGCATATCCCTATGGCTCCCCAACCTTCACAGTCAAAAAGAAGGATGGAACGCTCCGAATCGTGCATGACTACCGAAAACTAAATGAATACACCATCATGGACGTCACACCACTCCCCCGCATACAGTCAATCCTGGAAGAACTGAGAGGCAAGACATTGTTCAGTAAGTTCGACATCAGAGCTGGGTATAACAACATCCGGATTGCAGAAGGAGATGAGTACAAAACTGGATTCAAGACTAACAAAGGACTGTTTGAGTGGGTGGTAATGCCCTTCAGACTATGCAATGCACCGGGCACATTTACCCGCATGGGAAATGATGTATTACGACCCCTCTACGCAAAATACCCTGGGAAGTTCCGCCATTACATGGACGACTGCATCGTCATGACCGGAGCTGGAGAACGGGAACTCCACATCAAAATCTGTCACGACTTCTTCGAACTGCTGGAACAACACAACCTGTTCCTGAAACTGGCAAAATGCGAGTTCTTCCAAACAGCCATCGACTACCTAGGAATCAGGGTAGAAGGCGGAGAACTAATGATCGACCCTGCAAAGATTGCCAGCATTAAGGAATGGCCGACCACCCTCAAAACCATCAAAGAAGTAAGAAGCACCCTCGGACTCCTCGGATATCACAGACCATGGATCCCCAACTTCGCTCGAATCACCAAACCACTCACAGATTTGTTGCAAAAAGGAAAAGAATTCGCATGGGACGCCGCCTGTGAAATGGCAGTAAAGAAGCTAATCGGACTAGTCACGTCCGAACCAGTCTTAATATCACCAGATCCAGACCAACAGTTCATCCTGTACGTAGACGCATCCCAGTTCGCAACCGGAGCCATCCTGTACCAAGCTGACAAGGAACAAACAAACAAACGAGGAGACCCCCTACTACGACCCATTGGATTCCATTCCCAGACATTCACGAAAACGGAGCAGAATTACCCAATTTATGACCGAGAACTACTCGTGGTCATAAGAGGTCTACGAACTTGGCGACACCTACTGAGGAACACGACAACACCGGTCCTAGTCATCACCGACCACGCCAACCTGCAGTATTACAGAGAACCACACAAACTAGGCCCGCGAGTCAATGGGTACGTCACTGAGCTCGCAGACTTCAATATCCAGTTGGTATATAAACCCAGAGTCACCAACCGTGCCGACGCTCTCTCAAGATGACCTGACCTCGCACCAGACATAGACAACTACCCACTCCTCATCGCACTACCCGACCATCTGTTCGTACCCCCAGACGCCCTGACACGAAACTACGCCACAACCTGACAAAAAGACACCACCGAAGACAATGACTCAGGCTACAAGTCAAATGAAATAGAATTGGCAGACCATGGCATCCCCATCCTTAAAGCAAGAGCCGCGACACTACTTGACGGATCAGAACTATCCGCCAAGTACCTAGATGACAAAATTATGAATGACCAGGAAGCACTAAAGGCTACCATCCAGCGATGGTGGCTCAGCCACTCCCTCACAAAGAATGGACGGCTATGGACCAAGAACAGCGCACTCATTGTTGTGGGAAACAACGACGTTAAGAGGGGGGTAATTTCCCTTTTTCACGATACTTCAACAGCAGGGCACCCTGGAATCACCAAAACTCTGTTCATGACGGCCAAGTACTACTGGTGGCCGGGCATGAAAGAATTCGTCACAAACTACGTCAAAGGATGCGCAACGTGTCAAATGACAAAGGTAAACACCCATCTAGCTAGACCCGCCCTCTTCCCAATCACCACTGAACCAAACGCTCTGCCATTCCAAACAATCGCAGTTGACTTCATCGTCAAATTGCCAGTCTCGGACGGATACAACTCAATACTGACAATTACAGACCATGACTGCTCTAAAGCAGCCATATTCCTACCCTGCAATGAGTCCATCGACGCCCCTGGAGTAGCAGAATTATACGCGAAGCAAGTGTTCCCACACTACGGCATTCCCCGCAAGATCATCTCTGACAGAGACCCAAGGTTCGCAGCCAATTTCACCACAGAACTGTGCAAGACGCTCAGGATCAAGCAAAACATCTCCTCAGCATACCACCCACAAACAGATGGACAAAGTGAATGTACCAATCAAAGCCTAGAGCAATATCTATGAGCCTTCTGTGGAAACAACCAAGACCAGTGGGCCAAATGGCTACCGATCGCGCAGTACACAAAGAACTCTTGGCCGCAACCACAAAAAAGACCCCCTACAACATGATATTAGGATACACCCCGACCGCACACCAACCACTCAGAGAAACAGACATACCGACACTCGACAAACGAATCGATGATGTTCGGTCAGCCCGCAAACAGGCCCAAGAGGCCATGAGTAAAGCGCAAGAAGGGCTGATCAAGGCAACCAAGTTCAAAGGATACGAAGAAGGAGGAAAGGTCTGGCTAGAAGGAACAAACATCAAAAGACCTTATGACTCTCCAAAACTCTCCCCAAGGTGATACAGACCCTTCGAGGTGGTCGCCAAGATATCCCTGGTGGCGTACAAACTCCGCCTTCCTGAAACATGGCAAATTCACGATGTGTTTCACGCATCGCTTCTCACGCCCTTCACGGAGACCGAAGAACACGGACGCAATTTTATCGAACCACCACCGGACAAAATAGAAGGTGAAGAAGAATGGGAAGTAGAACAGATCCTCGGAAAATGACACCATGGCCGGGGAAGAAAACTACAATATCTCATAAGATGGAAAGGATATGCCCCCGCGCACGATCAATAGATTGACAGATCTGACATAAACATATCAGAACTCATTGATGCATACGAAACACGACAAACGGAGCGCCCGCCTCGAAGGAGTATAAGAACCCTGAGGGAAGGACAAGTAGCAACCATCCGCTCTGCTACCCTCTCCTACACTAACGAGCTACCACCCGAAAATCATTATCGACCTATGTCCCAAGAACAAGATGCCACCCAAACAACTGCCACCAGCTTACCCCCGCCGCGCCCCGCCACGCCAGTCGACCTCCTTCCCGCCGCCACCATTGTCTTTCAGACCCAACACGGCGGACATGTGGCGCTCGTCCCAGTTGGAGGGACAGTCACTTCTGCCATGACTCAGGTTTCAATTGCCGCGACAAGTGGAGCCCCGCCGACCCCCTCGCCGGAACCGCTCCCTGTGCCCCTGCGACAGGGACCTTCAAATCTTCCTTTACGTCCTGGGGCTGACCATCTTAATAGTCACCCTCTCTCTTGGCGTGCAGCTAGCCATAGAGACGAGCCGGAGAGACTGCAGAAACTCTGGGAGGACAGCCGGAGACTTGGCGAGTACCACACCATACATGGGGAGTTTCCAACAGACTTCTGGAGAGCTGGATACAGCAAGGCAGCATTCATCGCTGGAAAACTCACAGCATTACCAGCCCCACCGACCACCATTCTAGAGGTCATGTCGTCATACGAAGTGGCAAGGAAGTATGACAACCTCCTCGAACAATACGTCCACTCAGCTTGCAAGGCACTAGACGAAGCCACGCCCGCTCCCCAGCCTCAGGGGGATACCGTCCCGAATTCGCCTGTTCCTATAGAATGGGCAGGAAATATCTTGACCGACAATGAGGATGAAGGTCAGACACCAACAGCCGCCCCTGAAGACAAAGGTAAGGGGTGAGACACCCAAGTAGCAGCACGTGAGGAGGCCGAAGGGGTGGACAACGAGGAGTTGGGCGACTCTGAGAAAGAAAACGACCCCAACCATCCAGGTGCCGGCTGGATGCGATACAGAGTAGCAAATCTGGAACATTATGTCATGTGGATCCCATCACCAGGGGAGCTGGGAGAAACCAGAGCGGGATACATTCGGTACGTCTTCGACGGCGAGGACACCACACTGGAGGGGACCTTCAGGAAGGGACACCCCGTCTACCGACAGCCACTATGAGCATGGCGTGCGGACGCTCGCCCCAACCTCACCGATAACAAAGACATCCAGGATGACCACCTCTCGGCTTTTAACCCAGAGTCCACAATGGCCAAAATTGTCGACCGATATGTCCACCACATGGCTGACCCAGGGCTCATAGCCGAGGTCGTCCGCTACCGCGCACAGAAGAACCGCCAGGGCACATCAGCCGCCCACATCAAAGACCTAACCAAACAACAACAGCGCAACGACGATGCGCTGTTAACCACCACCCACTCCCTCATTCATGCCAAGGCCGCCACTCGCCTAATCGAACACATGTTCACAGAACCACCCTCGCACGAAGAGCCATATAAGGCTTACCCCTTCTCTATCCGTGCGGGCCAAGGACCTGCCAACCGCCAACGACGCCGCCCAGCCCAGACACCTCCCAATAAATGCTACTCCCCGTACAGACACCCATGCCTCGAAAAGCCCATATTTTGTTATGAGTGCTTCCAGACGTCCCCCAGTCATTCGCCCATCGATTGCCCCGATTACGGGCAATGTTACTTCTGCGCCAGCATGCAGCACGAATCCCTCACCTGTATTGCCCCACATGTCCGCTGCGAAGAAAGGCATTGCAATGTGCCAGTTTGGCACCAATATCACGGCCTTCAATGCGCCACCCCCGCTGCTGCCTGCCTCGCTCGTTTGGCCCGCGAATGGCCATCCAAGTTTCTTAAACGATGGGATGACGATGTGTCCCCACTCACATGCTCGTCCCTACAGGATTATGAGAGCGACCCCGATGAACTCATGTGGGAATGAGTTGCCTTAGGAAGGGCGTGATGTTACGATCCACTGGAACGGACCGTTCTTTTTTCTCACCATCACATGACTCCTTTTGTCCCCGTGACAGACTAGACTCGTGGCCAGACTTGACTCATACTTACTTACTCAGAATGCGCAGCAACGACTCAGTACTCAAGTACCTCGTTTCATACTTATCACCCCTTCGCTTACTCTGATACTTAGCACACAATTGATACACCATTCAGTATCTCGTTTCACTTAAATCTTTCCGCAGTTACTGTATTCACAGACTCGCCTCCAGCCCCCGCCCCAGACTCGTATCAGTTCCCCTTACTATATGCACAGACCAAGCCTCTTTACTATAAAAGCCCTCTACGATAGACAGTTAGGCCTTAAGCCTGACTTAGTTGAACCTGTATCAACAAGCAGTAGTCTTCAGGGATAATACCCAGTTGAACCCTCTTCTCTCTATACCTAAGTCTGCGTTGTGACTTAGCGTGAACCGACCCCTTCAGACTACTTGAAGACCTACTACCTCCACGCAGGTATGACAAACGACTGACTGTGACACCGACCCCCAGCTGTGTGGGATACTAGACGGCGTACCCGCTAGTAGTCGAATTAGACCGTGGACACACTGCATTTACTTGCATTGTCAGATAGAGCAGCACAAGTGTGCGTCAGGCTCTCAAACAAAGTCTTGGATCGCTACCCAAGCAAGAAACTGCTGAGTAGGGAGACCAGCCCCCAGACGTGGAGCGTGCTTAAGCACCCGAACCCCGAACCGCCAATGTCTGGCCTTTACGCACCGCAGGGCGTAACAACTTGGACATCCACAGCACTGAAATCGTAAAGTGGTTTGTTGAGTTGATGCGGCCATTCTCAGCTATGGAGGGAGGATAAGGGGTTTCAATGTCTGATGAAGACAGGGCACCCTCTGTATCAGATTCCCTCAATGAAAACTGTTGCTCGTGATGTCAATGAGGTCTTTCGAAGGACAAAGGAATGGATTGCAAAGTACTTACAGGTGCGTTATCTGGCATTTCCTTCAGATTGATTTCATGGTCCCAGGAGCAGTGTGGAGGTCGCTGCCTTGCCTCTTTCTCAGATAATACTTTCCAGTGTTGTTTGTATGCTGTAGGGATTGTTGCTTCTGTGTTTACCTTGCTCGCATCATAGGCTTTTTCGGCCATTTGTTGTGCAAGTGTCATTTTGTTGAGTTCCAAAGGTTCAGGGATTACCTTTCTTTTTGTCATGATTAGTTCATCCCCTTCTTCCAGCTGAGTGATTGCTTCTTGCTGGATGTGTCAGATGTATTCTTTTTGCATCATGTTACCTTTAACAAGAGTCTCTGCTTGTACTCTTGGTCCTCTTATTTCTGCCTCTGGCCAGTTAATTTCTGGATTGAACTTGGCAAGCCAAGGGTATCCAAAGATAAACCTGTCTTTTCCAAGGTTAGTAACATAGAAGTGAACCCTTTCCTTTGTATCTCCTCTGGAGACCATTAGGTTGCAGTAGTTGGTAATGCTTCCTGCTCTATTTTCAGTGCCATCAATGTTTCTTACTGGTCTTGTGTCAAGGTTTTGACTCTTGTTAGAGCTGAAGCCTTCAAGTGATAATGTGCACCTTGATTACGGGCTTTTACACAGTGGTCTCTTGCTTCCTAATGATATTTGATAAGTTCTAAGACACTACAGAGGCAATACTTGTCTTGTGCTCAGAGCGCCTTGTTGGCCTTGCAGGTAAACTGGCTGGCTTATCAGGCCCAAAGTTCGAGGAGACAGGGAACCTTCGTTTAAGTGAAGCGTAGGGCTTCACCATCGTACTTTAGCAGCTTATATACAAGTGGGCACTACTATACTGACTAAACCCAAGTATCAGTAGTAAGCGTCCTCACTAAGCTATTCCCAATCCTAATACAACTAGTCAGCATCAATAAGCGAGACTAGTAAGCCAATTCATCAGCCCTCAGTCATCAATCAGTAAGCATACAGTAGGTATCCAGTCAGCGATCCCAATATCTGAGTCAGAGCCATACCTGATTACATGAGAGGCAGAGATGAAGCCATATACCAAATACAGTAGGAGCTTTCCCACGGGTCGCTCCAGTCCTTTGCTAGGGCGTTACGCCAAACTAGCTCTTGATCCTAGTAAAGCACGTGCTCCCAATACTGTCACGTGCCTTCTCCAATGTTACGCCCTGCGGTGCGTAAAGGCCAGACGTTGGCGATTCGGTGTTCGGGTGCTTAAGCACGCTCTACGTTCGGGGGCTGGTCTCCCTACTCAGCGGTTCGGGCTTGGATAGCGGTCCAAGACTTAGTTCGAGAGCCTAACGCACACTGGTGCTGCTCTATCTGACAAGGCAAGTAAATGCGATGTGTCCACGGTCTAATTCGACTACTAGCGGGTGCTCCGTCTAGTATCCCACACAGCCGGGGGTCGGTGTCACGGTCAGTCGTTCGTCGTACCTTCACAAGGTAGTAGGTTCTTCAAGTAGTCTGAAGGGATCGGGTTCACGCTAAGTCGCAACGCGGACTTAGGTACAGAGAGAAGAGGGTTCAACTGGGTATAAACCCTGAAGACTACTGCTTTGTTGATACAGGTTCAACTAAGTCAGGCTTAAGGCCTAACCGTCTATCGTAGAGATCTTTTATAGTAGTGAGGCGTGGTCCGTGCGCGAAGTAAGGGAACTACGAAGCGAGTCTGAAGGACACTAGTAAGGAGTCTGTAAGCTGAAACGAGGTGTTAGGTACATCAATCGTAAGTTTTAAGCGAAGGGGTGATAGCTATGAGACGAGGCACTTTAAGTGTCAATCGTACTGCGCAATATATGAGTCAACTGATATGAGTCACGAGTCTGGTCCGTCACGGGGTCAAGGAGTCATGTGAGAGCGGGAGAAGAGACAAGAAAAAGTGGGGTCCGTTCCAGCGGATCGTAACATCCAAGGTACTGAAAGTCCATAAGTTAGCGCAATAGGTCCCAAGTCCTTAACACCATCCCCTCTTTAAGGTGGGAGATTCCAAACTCCACTATTGTGCTTCTAGTCTTGGGCTTCCCAATCTTGTCTGTCTTCTTTGTCCTCCTGGCCTCCCATTCTGTTGGCTAGTGAGCGACGTTGCAATGGGCATACCCTTGCTGTCAAGAATCGCTGACGCTCGACTCTTGATAGAGTTCGCAGTAGCGTCTCACCTGTTCAGGAGTGCTGATTGATATAGCTCAATCACTAAGCTTTGAAATTCCTTGGAGGTTATCCAAGGGGAACGAGAGTTGTTTAGACGATAAGAAGGGTCACTCCGATAGGTGAGATGATAGTCAGCAAGACCAGTGTTTGATTAAGTCGAGCCAAGCTCGACTCTACCACTGCTGAAGGGTTTAAATACAGGTCTGCTACTTAGGGATTTGTAAGTAACAAGTACAATCAATAAGCAGTCTTCTCAGGCCTGTCAGCTCTTCCTAAGTATCAGTAAGCTATGATATCATAGAGTGCGTTTTTGGACTTTTGGAACAATAACATGGGAACAGTCAGTCATCCTATCAGTAAGCATATCAGTATCAGACCACAATAAGTCCCACAGAATGTCAGGATAAAGGCACCGCACATCAGAACAATAGTGAGTCTAGGCATGCCACTTGCATCCAGACTTCTTGCAGAAGGCCCAGTGCATGCAGGTGTGTTTGGGGATGGGAATAGGTGTGGATTGAAAGGAGGGGGGATGAGCTCCGAGACCAGGAGGTGTGGCTTGCCCTGTAGATCGAGGTAAGTCCATAACATCATCTCCTCTTTAAGGTCGAGCTTTCCACAGCTCTCAGTCACCTCGATCTTGGGCCTCCCAGTCAATGTAATCGTTATAGTCTTCTCCTCCTTCGAGGTGGTAATCCTTCTCTGCCTCCGCCTTCTCCCGGTCCTCCCTCTCCTTCCTTTCTTTCTCTCGTTGTTTCGCGCGAAAGAGCCCTACGATGACTCCCATGTGTGTGAGGGGGTAGGCGTCTTGTGTGTGTTTCCGGGTGCAGTGTCAAGAATCGCTGACGCTCGACTCTTGATAGAGTTCGCAGTAGCGTCTCACCTGTTCTGGAGTGCTGATTGATATAGCTCAATCACTAAACTTCGGGGGTCCTTGGAGATTATCCAAGGGGAGCGAGAGTTGGTTAGACGATGAGAGGGGTCACTCCAATAGGTGAGATGGTAGTCAGCAAGACCAGTGTTTGATTAAGTCGAGCTTGGCTCGACTCTACAACCGCTGAAGGGTTTAAATACAAGTCTCCTACTTTAAGGATTTGTAAGTAACGAGTACAATCAGTAAGCAGTCTTCTCAAGCCTGTCAGCCTCTCCTAAGTATCAATAAGCTATCAGTAAGCTATGATATCATAGAGTGCGTTTTTGGACTTTAGAACAATAACATGGGAACAATCAGTCATCCTATCAATAAGCATCCGGTCAGTGGATCAGTAAGCATAATAGTATCAGGCCACAGTGAGTCCCACAGTCTGTCGAGATGAGGCACCACCTCCGCAGAACAATAGCGAGTCTAGGCATGCCATCTGCATCCAGACTTCTTGCAAAAGGCCCAGTGCATGCAGGCGTGTTTCGGAATGGGAATTGGGGTAGACGGAGGGAAGGGATGAATCTTGAGGCCAGGAGATGAGACTTGTCCTGTAGATCGAGGTAAGTCCATAACATGCAGTTCCAGACCTCCTGACACATGGTCAGGTATTCATCGGTCATGGGGAATTTATCCTGAGATAGGATGTGAGGGCCGAGTCCGGGGCTCTCATTGGGGGTAAGAGCTGGAGTTCCTTGCCCTTTCCCTTTGCATGCAGCAGAGGATGCCACCATGCGACGCGGGGTTGACTGCCCTCTCCCCCTTTTCGGTCCCTTGGATCTAGTAGGCAAGTGAGGGCTGGAGGCATCTTGACTTCCCTCTCCAGGAAGCTGGATACGGACTCTTTGGATGGTCTCCACCGATCCATCGGCAGATGGATCGGTGGTAGCGGCAGGAAAGGGCTGTAAGGTTTTTTGGATGCGGTCTCAACTTTCCTGCTCCACTGTTTCCACCGCATTGCGTTGGAGGTAGGCATAAGGGCATCGAGGTACCTTGCCAATGTGTCGGGGCAAGATTGCGCAGAGCCCTCCAGGTCGACACCTGTTGTGAGGGTCATGGCATTGATCCTCTGTATGACCTGCCCCAAGGCCATGATAATGGCAGTTCTCAAGGACCTTTGGCGTGTGGGGCAAATGGTACTTCTGTCCCATCCCCATGCTCATCAGCCAATCTCCCCCTTCTCCTGGAGAGATCAACGCTTTTGGGTCTCTGTTGTCGTAGGCTTCCCTGATCCTCTCCAGGGTTTGGGCTTCGGTGAGGTACCTTTTGGCCTCCCGGATTTCTGACTTGACGTTCTGCCTCTTTCGGTCGAGTTCAACCCACTTGTTAGTGAGTGTCTGCGCTTCCTTGCTGAGCCGCTCTTGCTCTAGATCGAGATACTTTTTCTCGATTGCTGAAGCTTGGAGGCGGTACATCTCTGCGAAGACTCCATTATCATTGATCAGTTCTGCCCCTCTGATCAGTGATCGGTCTCGGAAATAATACTCCGGTTGGAACTTCTCTAGGTCTTCTTCCTTGCACTCCCAAGGAAAGATCCTTCGGCTGGGAGCAGGGTGGAGGCTTTCCCCGTACTCTGGTTTTCCCTTCCCCATGGTGCTGAACACCTTGGGATCTCCGTTCTGGATCAGGAACTTCTGGTATTTTTCTCCCTTCCATTTATATGTTTCTTCTTGTAGCACTTCTGTTTTGGTGAAACTGCGACTCAGGTTCCACCTGACCCACCCCTCTCCTGGGTGGTCGTCTTCTTCTTGGTCCCCTTCGTGACCAACCAGTTCAGGTGTGGCTTGCTGGCCGGTGGTGGTGTGTGGCGAAGCTGGGGTAGGGGTGATTTCTTCCTCCAGGGATCGGCTGGTACTGGCAGGTGTCCGAGGTGGGAGACCAGTCTGCCCCTCTGTGAGGGTTGCGCCAGCTCCTCTTGCCCCTTCATCAGGGGATTCGGAGGCAGGCTAGACAGGTTCTTGGAACCCCAAAGCTTCACCTCCGGCACTGCTACCTTCCCAATGCACCAATGATCCTTCGTGTGCTTGGGTGATTCCAAGCCCTGGCGGTACCTGGAGTTCTTCGACACTAGGGATGCTTCCTTCCCTGCTTGTAGATGCATCCTCCCTCCGAGGGGGAACTCGGAGGATCTCGGGTGTGTTGGGACGGGTGGAGACTACTGAGATGTGTGAGGGAGTGGGTGAAGGGGTTGTCGGCATGTGGGCTAGTACGAGTTGGGAGAAGGCTTGGGTGAGAGCTGCGATGGAATGATGGACCTCCTCGTCGTTCATTGATCCTTCCTTTTGTACCCTTGATGTTCTTATAGCCGTGGGATGTTCCTCGTGATATTTTTTGATCAATTGTTCGGCGAAGATGTCTTTTTTGTCTTGCCAAGTATTCTCTGCTTCGGGATATCCCTTCCACTTTAAGAGATATTGCAGTTTCTTCATCCTCCCATATCTTCGAGAATCTAGTACCTTTTCGACTTCCCATTCTTCTTGTCCTTCGACTAAGTCTGGTAGTTGCCCTTCGTAGTTGGGTCCGTGCTCCTCCATTTCCTTGTATGGTGTTAGCAGACTTGCGTGAAACACGTTGTGAATCTTCCATTGTTCTGGAAGGTTCAATCGATAAGCCACAGGGCTTATGGCTTCTGTGATTTCAAAGGGGCCATATCGTTTAGGTCTCAACTTGGTAGTTGGGTGGGTCGTGTGGATGTTCTTTGCTTCTAGCCACACCTTCTCGTCCTTCTGATATTCCTTGAACTTTGTGTCTTTCTTCCACAATGATTGCGCCCTCTTCATCGCTTCTTGCGCCTCTCGCCTTGCTTCCTTTATCCTCGTGTTGTACCATTCTATTCTGGGCATTTCACTTGGGCGCTCCGGCTGATGCGCCCTTCGCACATACCCCATCCATAGGTCATAAGGGGTTTTTCCCATCGTGGCTGATACTCGTGCATTCAGCATGTACTGCATGACTGGGAGGTAGTCTGCCCAGTTTGTTTGTTGGTAGTTGCAAAAGATTCGTAAAATGTCTTCGACATTCTGATTTGTCCTTTCTGATTGTCCATCTGTTTGGGGATGGTAGGCACTGCTGATGTTTCGCTCTATCTCCAGTTGGGAACAAACTTCCTTTGTGAAGTTACTGGTGAACCTTGTATCCCGGTCTGAGATAATTTTGCTGGGTATTCCTACGGAGGGAAATACTCGATTTTTGTATTCCTTCGCCAGCTCTTCCGCATTCATGGTTTCTCAACACAGTATCAGGATGACACCCTTTGTACAATCGTGATCGGTGATGGTCAGGATTGCATCGTACCCATTTGAAGTGGGAAGTTTGACTATGAAATCCATCGCCACTGTCTGGAAGGGGTGTGCATCAGGTTCTGGATTGATTGGGTATAGTCCAGGGGTGTTCCTGTGGTGTATAACTTTATTTGACTGGCACGTTGCACATCCCTTTATGTATCCTTCGATGAATTTGCGCATTTCTGGCCACCAGTAATATCGTTGGAGATCTTGATGAGTTTTAGCTCGTCCAGGGTGTCCAGCTGTGGGCCCATCGTGGTAGATCTCCAGCAAGCTCTTCTGGATCTGTTCTGGTCTTGGCACTACTATGGCTTGTTGGTGCCAATAGTATCCCTTTCTCTTTTGGATACCGTACTTTGTTTCCCATTCTTGAAGGATTGTGGTGTTCTCCTCTCGTTTGTGTTGTTTCCCGACTTCCTCCTCGACTGCCATTGGTCTGATGAGTTTGATGAACAAGTGGTCCGGAAGGGGTATCGCCTTGATTTCTTCCCCTTCTGATGGTATGTGATCCGATCTTCTTGACAAGGCATCCGCAATGGTGTTTCTTTTCCCAGGTAGATGGCAGATGTCGAAATCAAACCTTGCTAGAAAGGTTATATATCTGGCCACCTTGCCGGAGAGTTTTTGCGCCTCCCTATGTTTGGTTAGGTTGGCATGATCAGTGTAAACTTTGACTTGATGTGGGGAACCTTCCAGAAGATATCTCCAGAATTTGAACGCTCTGATAAGGGCCAGGAATTCTCGATCATAGACATCATAATTTCTTTCGGCTTGATTGAGGGCTTCCAAATGGTATCCCACTTCCACTCGCTTCCCTGCTTCGTCTCTTTGAATGAGCACTGCCCCTGTCGCGTAGTCTGAGGCATCGATCTCCATTTCGAAAGGTTTATTGGGGTTGGGGTGACTTATTTGAGGATCAGCTTCGATCTTCTTGATCAAATTGTCCAAGGCATCCTCCGCTTCTTTGGTCCACTCGAACTTCTGTCCTTTCTTGATGGTGGCAAAGATGGGCCTGGCCATGTGAGTGAAATTGGGTATGAACCTTCTTTGATATTGTAGGACTCCCATGGTCCGCTGGACGTCTACCTTGCTTTGGAGAACTCAGGGCCACCTGCTGATCCCATCCCGTTTGGCTGGGTCCACCCTCATCTTTCCTGCTTCGACTAAGATTCCTAGGAATTCCATTTGTGTTTGTTCCCATTGACACTTCGCCGGTCGCAAATGATACTGATGTTTGGCCATCAGTTCAAGTAATTCGTGTGTGCATTGCTTATGTCCTTCCCTTCCTTTAGGTGTCTTCTTGCTGGCTATGAAGAAGTCGTCCATATAACTCCCAGCTGAAGTGTCCATGTGATCGAGCCACTTGTCTCTCCATGGCCTGAAGTCGCGCCACATCAACCACGTCCATTGAGCTGGGGCGTTTTTCATCCCGAAGTACAGCACCTTAGGTTGATACATTCCTAATGGTGTTTTGAAAGCTGCTTTCTGTCGGTCTCCTTCTTCGATAGGAATATTATTGTACCCCCATCTGATGTCGAACTTTGAGAAGATTTCTTTCCCTTCCATCTGTTGCAAAAGGCGGTCAATTCGAGGTAAGGGGCCATTGTCCCTTTTTGTCCATTGATTGAGTTTTCGATAATCGATGATGAGTCGTTTATCGGCACTATTCTTCTTGTTTATGAAGAATACCGGAGAGGTATAGGGCGAGGCTGATTCCTCAATAAACCCTTTTTCTAGCTCTTCTGCAAGGAACTTCTTCAATGTCTCCATTTCCAGTTTAGTCAAGGGGTAGACTTTGCAGTCCAACTGTTCTGGCGCTCCTGGTAGTAACTCCACTGTGGCATTTGGGTTTCGATCAGGAGGAAATCTTCTGGCTGCTTCCTCTGAAAAGACTTCCTTGTACTTTTGGTATTCTTTTGGCACCTCGTGCAATTGTATGGCTCCCTTCTGATGGTATTGTTTGGCCATTTCCTGGGATATGGTTGTCCTTCTGACGTAGATGGCTTTGCCCTCCTTAGGCTTGCCCAGACTCTTAATGGCCTTGATTTGCCACCTGGTGACCATGCGGTCTAGGTGTTTGTACATGCTGCTTTGGATTTTGACCGTGCCTCCAGGCAGCTTCCCTTTCCTCCAGTCTACTCTTGGGTTAAAGGTTCGAAGGAATGGGTATCCCAGTATTAGATGGTCCTTCCCCAAGTTCATGATATAAAACTCTTGGAGGTCTTCTTGGTCGTTGTAGGAGATCCTCAGGCGACAGCAATGAGTCATTTCTCCTTGTTTGTTTTCTGTTCCATCGACGTTATAGACTTCGATTGGTTTGACTAGAGGTCGCTTCTGTTATGATCTGCCCCCTCGGACTTACCACCACATACTTTTTCCCTTCTTCCCTTCTATCTCGCTTACTACTTCCTTATCCCCTCGGACGCCCTACTTACCCTTCCATAAAACTTTTCCACTAGCTACCATCACTTTACCTTCGCTTAGCTATTGTGACTCATTTCATCGTTACCATCTTGATCCCTAGCCTTTGTTATTGTCCCTCGCTTGCTACTCTGACTCGCCCCAAGAGCCCTTAAGGCCATTCGTCGCTATTGTTACTTACCTGACTCACCAAGCATCCTAGACGGACTGCAACATGTATATAAACCCATATCATTCACGGTTGGGCCTTAAGCCTGACTTAGAATCAATCTTGCGACTTTCTGGTCATTGGCATACAAAGTGGGAAGGCCACTGGACCAACTTCGACTCAAGAACTACTGGCAAGGACCTTCCGAGGAGGGGGATCACTTCATCGTCAACTTAGACCCTTGCACAGACCGCATTTACTTGCCTATCGATTTAGCCTTGCTTCGCAAGTGCTCGCTGAGTAGGGAGACCAGCCCCCATTCGAACAAAGACCTTCTAGTGCTGCTTAACGCGCACCCGGACCTCAAACTGCCAACGTCTGGCCCTTGCGCCCGCAGGAGCGTAACATAAGTCAGGCTTTAACCCCACAGACAAGCTGGCCGCACTAGAACTATATCTACCAGAAGACCCAGACACCCCAGTCGCAGTACAAAGAAGAACCAGAGACGACCTACCAGCCCACGTAAAAGGGAAAGCATATTGGGTCCCAAATCCAGGCCACAAGGGCTACTACGCCAAAAGCAAGAACGTAGAAAGAGCTGTTGAATTCTACAACTTCAGACACACCGATAAAGAAGGGGTAACTCAAACAGGAGATCGTTGGTTTGTCCTTGAAGAAGGAGATGACGAAGACCCCAACTGGTACACCAGAAAGAAATACCAACTATCCCCAGGATCAAACGACTAGGTTGGTGGAGAGAAACTGACAAGGAAGCAGAAGAAGGAAAGATTAAAACGTACCAACCCAGTTATCAACAAGAAGAACAGTCAGTAACCGACATGGAGACTCAACAAGAAGAACAAATCAACACCACAGTCGTAGAACCACCCCCACAACCAATGGACAAACAAACCCAGGAAACGGAGCCCCAGTAGGACTGGCACCCCCGATCTTCAACGGAGATAGGGACAAGTCAGAAGAATTCCTTGATAGATTCTTGGGCTACGAACTTATCAACTGGGACAAAAAGATCTTCCAGGTTCCCTTCACCAAAACAGCACTCTGCCTCTCCTACATCACTGGCCCAAAAGTCGACGCATGGGCCAAAAGTAAAAGGATATGGCTCCATGACCTAGTCAGGACGGGAACACGCAAAATGGAGGACAACTCCCTGTGGGATGACTTTGAGGCAGACTTCAGGGCAGCCTTTACCGACACGACGCCCGCCTCACCGCCCTCCAAAAGTTCCAGGAACTCAGGATGACTGGAGATGACCTTGACACGTACACTGCCGAGTTCGAAAGACTCAGAGAGACTGCAGGGTACCGAAGAGACGACATAGGAGCTATAGCCAAATTTAAAGATGGTCTACAACCCAAGTTACTCCACCAGATCATCACCCACTGCTCCCCAGCTCCAGCCACCTTGGAGGAGTGGAAAAAGAAGGCTAGGGAGCGCCAGACGTGTATAAGGAGCTCAAAAACGCTGGCCTAACCCAAAGACAAATAACAACCGCACAGAAGCACAGAAGAAGTGGGCAACTATGCTGGGCCTTCGGAACTATGTCCCACCTCAGCAGAGAAGCCAGAACAGCCGCCCACAAACCAGCTATCAAAGCAAAGGCAACAACCAGGTAGTCCCAATGGACGTAGACGCAGGGCGTATATTTACACCCCTCTCCGAGCAAGAACGCGCCGAACTGAGCAAGAAAGGCGCGTGCTTCCGCTGCAGACAGCCCGGCCACATCAGCCGCTTCTGCCCTCAAAGAAAGCAAGGACAAGGAGGAGGGGAACAACGATCAGAGCAGCAAAGGCAGAGGAACCTCCCAAAGAACAAGAACAGCCGTCCCTCAAAGACACCATTAGCAACATGGATCCAAAAGAGCTATGGGGAATACTGCAGGGCATGGACGAGGAAAAGCGCATGGCCATAGCAGATGGTGCGCAGGATTTTTAACTGGCCCGAAACTAACTGCCATAGTTAGGGCCCTACGCTTAAGAAAGATGTACATAACCAGACACGACTCAGTCAAATTAGTGTTTGATTTATACTCGTTCAAAGGCAAGGCAGAAGAGATTGCTCTTATTGACAGTGGAGCAACAGAAAATTTCATCGATTATAAAACAGTAGCAAGGCTACGATTAGGAACCAAGAAGCTCGAACAAGCAAGGCCGGTAAGAAACATCGACGGCACCGAAAATAAAGCAGGAAGCGTTACCAACTACTGCGACCTAATGATCTCCAGAGGAGATACAAAGGAAAGGGTTCGCTTCTATGTTACTAACCTGGAAAAGATAGGTTTATCTTTGGGTACCCTTGGCTCGCCAAGTTCAACCCAGAAATCAACTGGCCAGAAGCAGAAATAAAAGGACCAAGGGTGCGAGTAGAAACTCTGGTCAAAGGTAACATGACGCAAAAGGAATACATCCGACACATCCAGCAAGAAGCGATCGCTCAACTGGAAGAAGGGGACGAACTGATCATGACATTAGGAAGGTAACCCCTGAACCCCTGGAACTTAACAAAACGACACTCGCCAACAGATGGCCGAAAAAGCCTATGATGCGAGCAAGGTAAACACGGAGGCAACAATCCCTACGGCATACAGACGACACTGGAAAGTATTCTCAGAAAAGGAGGCAAGGCAATTACCACCACACCGCCCCTGGGACCACGAGATTAACCTGAAAGACAACGCACCGAGGTAATTAACAGTAAGGTGTACCCTCTGTCAAAAGACGAACAAAAGGCCCTAGATGAGTACCTCGATGACAACCTGGACAAAGGTTACATCGTAGCGTCCTCATCTCGCTATGGATCTCCCACATTCACGGTAAAAAAGAAGGATGGCACTCATCGCATCGTACATGACTACAGGAAGCTCAATGAATACACGGTAATGGACGTCACACCCCTCCCTAGCATCCAATCAATTTTGGAAGACCTGAGGGGCAAAACACTGTTTAGTAAGTTCGATATCAGAGCGGGATACAACAACATTCGCATCAGGACAGAAGACACCTACAAAACCGGATTCAAGACAAGCAGAGGACTATATGAATGGGTCGTAATGCCATTTGGACTATGCAACGCTCCGGCCACCTTCACCAGAATGGGTAATGATGTTCTGCGACCATTATATGCTAAATACCCCGGAAAGTTCAGACACTACATGGACGATTGCATTGTCATGACTGGAAAAGGGGAAGAAGCACTACATGAAGAAATCTGCCACCTTTACTTCGACATCCTGGAACAACACTCCCTGTACCTCAAACTGGCCAAGTGCGAATTCAACCAAACAGAAATCGACTACTTAGGCATAAGGGTCAAGGACGGTGAGCTCATGATCGACCCAGCAAAATCGCAGGTATAACAGACTGGCCAACGACGCTCCGGAACGTCAAGGAAGTGCGAAGCACACTGGGACTTCTAGGCTACCATCGCCCTTGGATCCCAAATTTGCCAACATCGCTAAACCACTTACAGACTTACTACAAAAAGGGAAAGAATTCGCATGGAATACAGCCTGTACCAAAGCAGTAACACGCCTCATAGGTTTGGTAACATCCAACCAGTGCTAATTCCCCCAGACCCGGACCAGCAATTCATCTTATACGTCGACGCCTCTCAATTTGCAACAGGAGCAATCCTCTACCAAGCAGACAAAGAACGGAGGGATCGCAGGGGAAACCCCCTGCTTCGCCCCATTGGATTCCACTCCCAAACCTTCAGCAAAAGGAACAGAACTACCCATCTATGATAGAGAACTACTGGCAGTCATCAGAGGCTAAGATGCTGGAAACACCTCTACGAAACTCCACCTACCCAGTCCTGGTAATCACCGATCACGCAACCTACAGTACTATCGCAAACCACACAAGTTGGGGCCAAGAGTCAATGGGTACGTCGCAGAACTGGCTGACTACCATATACATTAGTATACAAGCCAGGAGCGGTAAACAGAGCGGACGCACTATCCAGACGACCAGACCTAGTCCCAGAGGAGGACAATGAACTGGTAATTGTCCTTCCTGACCACCTTTTCCCCCCCAACAGCCCCAACTACCACATACCAAGCAACGCGGACAAAAGTGGAAGATTACGACTCAGACGACACATTGGTAGGTAGTGATGATGAAGGAGACATGAAACCCATGAAGGCACGAAGCATCCAACTGGAAGATGGAGCAGAATGGTCAGCTTTCGACCTGGATAAACTGATAATGCAAGCACAGACTATCGACCATGCAACCATACGACGATGGAGACCACCCACAAGCTGGAAAAGTACGGAGACATCTGGACCAGAGCTGGTGCACTCGTTGTTGTGGGAAACAACGACTTAAGAGGGGGGTGACAAAACTATTTCACGACTCACCAACTGCAGGGCACCCTGGAATTTCCAAAACCTTGGAGATGCTCTCGACCTTTTACTGGTGGCCAAGGATGAAGGAATTCGTCACAGCTTACATCAAAGGATGCGCGAACTGCCAAATGTCAAAGATCAATACGCACCCCAACAAACCAGCAACCTTCCCAATCACTACAGACCCCCAAGCGCTCCCATTCCAAGTCATCGCCCTTGATTTCATCGTAAAACTGCCAGAATCCCAAGGGTACGACACAATCTTGACCATCACTGACCATGATTGCTCCAAAGCGTCAATTTTCATTCCCTGTAATGAAGCAATTGACTCTGCAGGAGTGGCGAAGCTCTACGCTACGCAGGTGTTCCCCCACTATGGGATACCCACCAAGGTAATATCCGACAGAGATCCGCGGTTCACCTCAAACTTCGGCAAAGAACTCTGCCGGCTATTAGGGATCAAACCGAACATCTCCATGGCCTACCACCCTCAAACTGATGGGCAAAGTGAACGCACAAACCAATCCCTGGAACAATACCTTCGCCTCTACTGCGCAAGCCAACAAAATCAATGGGAAATTGGCTACCACTTGCTCAATATACAAGGAACTCCTGGCCACACTCCACGACAAAGAAAACACCCTACGACCTCATTATTGGCTACACCCCTCAAGCACACCAACCGACAACAAGGACAGACATCCCCGACATCGACACAAGACTGAAACACATAAAAGATGTCCGAACTGCCGCCCAAGAGGCCATAAGCAAAGCGCAGAAAGGACTCATCAAGGAAACAAAGTTTAAGGGCTACGAAGAAGGACAGAAAGTCTGGTTGGAAGGGACAAACATCAAGCGACCTTATGATAGTGCAAAGTTATCTCCAAAGTGGTACGGACCCTTCGAGGTAGCCGCTAAAATTTCGTCCGTGGCATACAAGCTCCACCTCCCTGAAACTTGGCAAATTCACGACGTCTTTCACGCCTCATTACTCACCCCATTCTTGGAGACCGAGGAACACGGACAGAACTTTATAGAGCCACCACCCGAGGAGATAGAAGGACAAGAAGAGTGGGAAGTAGAACAAATCCTTGGCAAGCGAGCCCATGGCCGAGGAAAGAAGCTGCAATACCTCGTCAGATGGAAAGGATATTCACCAGCACATGATCAATGGGTTGCCAAGGAAGACCTGCATGCCGAGGACTTGATAACCGACTATGAACGAAAGACCGCGGAGCACCAGCCTCACAGGAGTATAAGAACCCGGAGGAATATTCGTAAAATGGCCATCCGTTCAAGTCACCTCGACCCACCCTGGCACGCAACCACCTCTTCGACTACAGCTACCAAACTCTCAAGGGACCAGCCACCTTCACCCAGGTCCTTGCAGGAGAAGCAGTCCGCAAATACCCCAACAGCAACATCTTCGTCCACCGTTCTGAGAAAGAACACAGTGGTATCCACTTCTACTACTGTCGTGTCAACTATTGCCCCTACCACAATCACTAACAATTGCCACATGGCTCAAAGCAATGCCCCCTCGCAAGAACACACCCCGACCGCCCCCGTACCATCTCCGAGTCCTACCAACTCCGATACCACCTCAAGCAACCCACATGACGATAACGGGACCTCCATCGGAGGTCCCCAGGTTTCGCCAAGTAGGGAGTCCGGCCCCCATTCTGATAATCAACCGAGAAGCCCTCCTATTACTAGCTCTGCTCTTGCTGCTGCTGCTGGGCTTGGTGCTGGGCTTGTCAACCAGATCGAACTGCAGCAACTATGGCGCTGGGCCCAAGGGATGAAGGCGTACTCAGAAGCCCATGGGGCATACCCCCAGTCCTTCTCCACCTATAGAGGCTACTATACCGCTGCGCCACCAGTCAGAAAACTCGCTCAGCTCCCTGAGACCCCTACGGACTTAGCCAACTTCCTCACTGTGGGGAAGCTAGGAAGGGGCTCTATACGTTCCTTAAAAGACTGTCTATAGCCACCATGGCCGACATCGCACCCTTCCTGCCAGAAGAAGGCGAAATCATCGCAGCAAACTCCCCCTCAGCCATCTCAGTCCCCGACTCGAGTGAGAATGAGGAAGAGGAACACACCAACCACCCCGAACATCCAGGTGGCAACTGGATCGAGTACAGCTTCGGGCAAACTGATCACTACCCAGTCATTATTGACGATGGGGAAGACCAGGTCACCACCAATTATATCCGCTATGTCTTCGATGGGGAAGAAACATATGTGGAAGGTACTAACCATAAGAACGGCCCCATCTATCGCCTTGCCCTCCATGCTCGCCCCCAACTCCAACCAAACTTTGACAATGACAAGCAGATCAGGGACGACCACCTCAACGTCTTCCACCCTGAATCCAGTCTGAGAGACTTTGTAGACCGAGCAGTCCACAACATCGCCGACCCTGGCCTCACTGCGGACCTGGTGCGCTATAGGTCGCGCAAAGCGCGCCATGCTACACTGCTCCGCCGTCTCCAAGCTGCCAAGGAAGCGTTACTCGAGAATACAGAGGCTCTAGTTGGAGTGGAGCGCCACCTCATCCATGCCAAGGCTTGCACCCGGGTCTTCAATCAGGTCTATGCAGTCAAACCTGAAAGCGAAAGACCCTATCGCGTCGGGCATGTTCCAACCCTCAAAGCCAGCCAAGGCCCATCAGATATCACACTTAAGATGCCCACACCCTCCTCCCAGACTCGCTTTGCCCCTTATCACTGCCCAAAACTGCTGGAGCCCGTGTTCTGCTTCGAATGCATGCAGTCCCAGTCCCACCACCTCGGCAAAGACTGCCCCTCAGCAGGGACCTGCTGCTACTGCCAGAGTACCGGCCACGAGTCGCTCCAATGCCCCACCCCCCACGTTCAATGCCATGAGAACAGGTGCTCAGTCCCTAGCTGGCTCACTTTCCATGGACTCCAATGCCCAGCCCCTGCCATGGGACGCCTCGCCAAATGTCTCGGCACCCCGCTGGATGCCTTCCCTCACATGTGGGCTCAGGACCTTGGCATGTCCCCCACCACGATGGAAGAAGACTAGCTCTCGTGTAAGTGAGCTCCTTAGGAAGGGCATGATGTTATGATCTGCCCCCTCGGACTTATCACCACGTACTTTTTCCCTTCTTCCCTTCTATCTCGCTTACTACTTCCTTATCCCCTCGGACGCCCTACTTACCCTTCCATAAAACCTTTCCACTAGCTACCATCACTTTACCTTCGCTTAGCTATTGTGACTCATTTCATCGTTACCATCTCGATCCCTAGCCTTTGTTATTGTCCCTCGCTTGCTACTCTGACTCGCCCCAAGAGCCCTTAAGGCCATTTGTCGCTATTGTTACTTACCTGACTCACCAAGCATCCTAGACGGACTGCAACATGTATATAAACCCATATCATTCACGGTTGGGCCTCAAGCCTGACTTAGAATCAATCTTGCGACTTTCTGGTCATTGGCATACAAAGTGGGAAAGCCACTGGACCAATTTCGACTCAAGAACTACTGGCAAGGACCTTCCGAGGAGGGGGATCACTTTATCGTCAACTTAGACCCTTGCACAGACCGCATTTACTTGCCCATCGATTTAGCCTTGCTTCGCAAGTGCTCGCTGAGTAGGGAGACCAGCCCCCATTCGAACAACGACCTTCTAGTGCTGCTTAACGCGCATCCGGACCTCAAACCGCCAACGTCTGGCCCTTGCGCCCACAGGAGCGTAACAGCTTCCCAACCTTCATCCTTTTCCAGGTAGTTTTGTCAATGAAATTCTCCGTAGCTCCGCTATCCAGCAGAGCTATTTCTTCGGCCTTCACATGAGCAGTTTGAAAGGAAAATGGTACATTCATGGAAGTGAGTCGTTTAATGTACATTTCTTGTTCTTCTCTGCTCATGCTAGTATTCCTAAGCCAGGCCGTTGGCTTGGAATTCCTCAAAAACCCTCGCTGATTAGTTTGTCGAACAGCTCCTCCTTTTCTTCAATGGTTAGGTGTCAAGAATTGCTGACGCTCGACTCTTGATAGAGTTCGCAGTAGCGTCTCACCTGTCTTGGAGTGCTGATTGATATAGCTCAATCACTAAGCTTTGGGGTTCCTTGGAAGTTATCCAAGGGGAGCGAGAGTTGTTTAGACGATGAAAAGGGTCACTCCAATAGGTGAGATGATAGTCAGCAAGACCAATGTATGATTAAGTCGAGCTTGGCTCAACTTTACAACTGCTGAAGGGTTTAAATACAAATCTGCTACTTAGGAATTTGTAAGTAGCAAGTACGATCAATAAGCAATCTTCTCAAGCCTGTCAGCTCTTTCCTAAGTATCAGTAAGCTATCAGTAAGCTATGATATCATAGAGTGCATTTTTGGACTTTGGAACAATAGCATGGGAACAGTCAGTCATCTGGTCAGTAAGCATCCAGTCATTGGATCAGTAAACATATCAGTATCAGGCCACAATAAGTCCCACAGAACGTCAGAACAAAGGTACCACATATCAGAACAATAGTGAGTCTAGGCATTCCACTTGCACCCAGACTTCTTGCAGAAGGCCCAGTGCATACAGGCGTGTTTGGGGATGGGAATGGGTGTGGATCCGAAGATATGGGAGGGGGAATGAGTTCCAGGACCAGGAGGTGTGGCTTGCCCTGTAGATCGAGGTAAGTCCATAACATTAGGGCATTGATGTGCGCCATTAGCCCTCCTTTCCCTTTGATTGACCCGACCTTTGTGGATGCTTGGGACATTACTTCATCCTTGTCGTCTTCCGCGGTAGACTCTTCTTCTTCAGCCTCCATGACTTTGGCTGAGGGTTTCTTCCCAGGTGTCGTCTTTCTATCTGGGCAATTTCTGGACATGTGTCCTTGCTTCCTGCATCTGAAGCAACGCCCTTCGCTCATGAGCTTCTTTCGCTCTTCAGAAGTGAGCTGTTGGAACCTTCCTCCTATTTGTGGGGGTCGGCCCTTGGGCTTAGTGTCGATGACATCTACGTCCATAGCATCTGGGTCTCTAGGGGCTTTCTTTGGGATGGGGTGATCCTTGAAGAACTGTTGGAACATGTTCTCTCGGACAGTGAGTCCGCCCCTTCCGAACCCTCCAGCTTCTTGCTTGATCCTTTTGGCCTTGACAACCTCCTTCCTGGCGGCCTCTTGCCACCCTTCGAGGTCGTCGTCTGCTGGACAGTTGTCCTTCCTTAAAATCTCAGTGGCTAGCCAAGATTTCAGCCCCATTCTGAATGCTTGAACTGTCCCTTGATGGTTCCTGTCCCATCCTAGTTCGGTGATAAGGGCATTGAAGGTGGAAATGTATTCGTGTAGGGGCATGTCCTTCTTCATGCTTAATGCTGATAGTTTAAATTGAGCATCTTCGAGCATGCTGTCATCCTTCCAAGTGCTGATGAAGTCGTTCTTGAACCATATCCAATGCTGGTCATTATCCACATTCATTCCTCCGGTTACTCTGTCGTTGGCAGCGCGGATTTGGGCTTTGGTCCACTCTTGAACCCTATCCCCCCTGATGTAGGTTATGGCCAACGCCACTTGGCTCAGGGGTCGGGCCATTACTCTCTTGTGTGAATTGATCCAGGCCCAGACTGTGAAGTCATACATGAATGACTCTGCATTTTTTCTGTTTCCATCGAAGATATCTGGTGGGTGTCCATCCAATCCTCCTCCTCCTTGGGCTGCTTGTTGCATTGCAGCGGCCATTGGTTGGAGGGCTGGGGGGCCGCCTCCTCCTCCTGGAGGACCACCTCCTCCCCCTGGAGGGTTTCCTCCTCCTCCTCCCCCACCTCCACTTCCATGCACTGGGTCTGGTACTGGGATAGGGGCAAAGGTGGTTTGGATGGAAGATCCTTCCTGTAGGCTCTGGAAGGTGACGTCTTCAGTTCTTTCTTCAGTAAAGGTCATTGTAGCCATCATGAGCTGATCGATGGCTTCGTTCAACCTTTGTTGTGGGCTAATGTCGATTGTCTTTAGTTGCCTAGTGATGGTTTCTACTTCTGGTAACAGCTGTGTTTCAACATGAAGGCTGTATTCACTTCTGTCCACTCCGTGTCTTTGCAGTATTGGAGTTCTTTCTCTTGAAGACTCTGATCGTTTGTCAGTATTCGTGTCTTCTTCTGAAGAAGTATCTCTTTTCCTGGCTTCTTCGGTCTGGTAGGGTTCAGCCAATGTCCCTAAACCTTGTTTGTTCGGGTTCTCTATGAGATCTCTTTTGGTCGTCCAAAATGTTCTTTCCTCCGGACTCCAGTAAGTGTAATACCACTGGTTGTTGATATATTCCACTGGTACCCAGACTCCTCCTATTCCTAGGATGGTGTAGGATGATTGGGCGAAGTCCTGTCTTATCGACCAAAGGGCGATTCCTCTGAGTTCTAGGGGTAGGTTGTCTGCCCCTCTATTCTGGAAGTCTGCTGCTTCTTTGGGGTCTTCTGGAAAGCTTACGACTATTGAATCTCATAGCTCCTCCTTCTGTTTCCCCTGGAGTTTTTCTCGCAGCGCCTTCGTCTTGACTGGGTATTTAAAGCTCGACTTATGTCAAGAATCGCTGACACTCGACTCTTGATAGAGTTCACAGTAGCGTCTCACCTGTTCAGGAGTGCTGATTGATATAGCTCAATCACTAAGCTTCGAAATTCCTTGGAGGTTATCCAAGGGGAACGAGAGTTGTTTAGATGATGAGAAGGGTCACTCCGATAGGTGAGATGATGGTCAGCAAGACCAGTGTTTGATTAAGTCGAGCTTGGCTCAACTCTACAACTGCTGAAGGGTTTAAATACAAGTCTGCTACTTAGGGATTTGTAAGTAACAAGTACGATCAATAAGCAGTCTTCTCAGGCCTGTCAGCTCTTCCTAAGTATCAGTAAGCTATGATATCATAGAGTGCATTTTTGGACTTTTGGAACAATAACATTGGAACAGTCAGTCATCCTATCAGTAAGCATATCAGTATCAGACCACAATAAGTCCCACAGAATGTCAGGATAAAGGCACCACACATCAGAACAATAGTGAGTCTAGGCATGCCACTTGCATCCAGACTTCTTGCAGAAGTGTCAAGAATCGCTGACGCTCGACTCTTGATAGAGTTCGCAGTAGCGTCTCACCTGTTCTGGAGTGCTGATTGATATAGCTCAATCACTAAGCTTCGACGTTCCTTGGAGGTTATCCAAGGGGAGCGAGAGTTGTTTAGACGATGAGAGGGGTCACTCCAATAGGTGAGATGATAGTCAGCAAGACCAATGTTTGATTAAGTCGAGCTTGGCTCGACTCTACAACTGTTGTAGGGTTTAAATACAAGTCTGCTACTTAGGGATTTGTAAGTAGCAAGCACGATCAATAAGCAGTCTTTCTCAGGCCTGTCAGCTCTTCCTAAGTATCAGTAAGCCATCAGTAAGCTATGATATCATAGAGTGCGTTTTTGGACTTTTGGGACAATAACATGGGAACAATCAGTCATTGGATCAGTAAGCATATCAGTATCGGACCATCGTAAGTCTCACAGAACGTCCGAACAAAGGTACCACACTTTAGAACAATAAGGGGTCTAGGCGTGCCACTTGCAGCTAGACTTCTTGCAGAAGGCCCAGTGCATACAGGCGTGTTTGGGGATAGGAACGGGCATGGATCGAAAGGAGGAGAGATGGGTTCCGAGGTCAGGTGGTGGGACTTGTCCTGTAGATCGAGGTGAGTCCATAACATCATCTCCCCTTTA
This sequence comes from Russula dissimulans, assembly GCA_022376545.1. NCBI lineage: Eukaryota > Fungi > Basidiomycota > Agaricomycetes > Russulales > Russulaceae > Russula > Russula dissimulans. Next base: position 38 of record WTXJ01000153.1, on the reverse strand, counting down.
AGGTCGAGCTTTCCACAGCTCTCAGTCACCTCGATCCT